>RJWM01009696.1:0-66824 GCA_004363535.1 Dasyprocta punctata | reverse complement strand
TTGAGTGACTCCACCCCCATGGCACTTCCAGTGATTGTAGCTCCCATGGCTTCTCTCTTTTCCTGGCTTTGCTCCCTCCTTACAGGTTTCCTTAGCTGATCCATGATCCTGGCTATTCCACACTTCTGGGTCCTCCATTGCACCTTTAACTTCACACTCACAGCTTCACACACTGCCCTCTCAGGTGCACATTGCCTGGCCTTCCATGCCTTCTGAAATTGGGGTAGAAGCCTTTCTAACCTTAGAACTCTTATATTCTGTATGCACCTAAAATCAGCACCTCATAGATGATTCCAAGGTCTGCTGCCAGTTGGAGCAGTGGCTAGGTTTTTGTCTCTCTTGACTGTAGGGGAGTGCCTAAATTGCTGAGCACCCTAAAGCTGATTGTGAGGAACAAATTCTCTATGCTGCCATCATTCTGGAACCTGGTGTGGCCACTGCCATTTTAGAACATGGCACTTCTCGGCTTTCTCCTCCAAGTACAATCTTTCACTTTTGCAGTTTTGAGGCTGTGAAGGGTAGGGACTCACCATCACTTCCTGTGATGCCCCAGGCCATCTCTTTTATTCTTTTGTTCCTTCTCAACAACTGAGATTTCAGTTCTATCTTTACAGTCCACAGCTTCACTGGAGCCTTCTTTTTGGCCAAACACACAATGTTTTAAATCAACCTGTTGGGTTCTTCGCAGTTGATTCTCAACATAACTAAAAACCCGCAACAATAACCATTCCACTGCCTCAACATTAGATTGCCTTGGAATTTCTTCTGCCAGATTAGTTAGTTCACTGCCCTTAATCTCAGTCTCAGGCAAAGTCTCTGGACATGAGAAAAATGTAGACAAACTTTGCCAAACCATAACACACATCATCTAGACTCCAACAACCAGTGCAGTCCTTCTTCCCAGAAGAATCTTCCCAAGCCTGGTCTTTACCAGAAGGATTTCTATCAGTCTTCTGGTTTTCTGAGCTCTGACCAGAATCTCCCATGTAGAACAGCCTAAGCTGCTCTAGCTTTACTCCTTCAGATGACATCTCTGAACCTTTCCAAACTCTTCCCACAAGCCACTCCCAAAGGTTCTTGAACCACATGGTCAGGTACAGTCACATCAGTGTCCCCACTTCTCTAGCACCAAATTTCGTGTCTTGGTTACTTTTCTCTCATTGCTGGGACAAAATATCCAACACCCAAAGTTAAGGAAGAAAAGATTTATTTAGCTCACAGTTTATGGAGGTTTCAGCCCATAATCAGCAGGCTGCAAGGCACAGTGCCATGGCGGTACAAGACAGCAAAGCAACAGGAGCAAAAAGGACAAAAAGGGAGAAGCACACATTCTTTCCTCCCTTATATTGTATGCTGGCTACCTGCCCCTGGGCAGGTGCAGTACTCACATTGGCAATTTCAGCACTAGACAGCAAAACAATCACAAATGCTAGAATCAGCTGCTGCCATGACAACATGAGGTTTTAGGGGAAGGGACATCCAGACACAGACTATGACAATGCCCAAGTATTTCACTTTTGTTGTTTTGGATGTTATTGTGAAATATGTTGTTCCCTGATTTCTCTCTTACTGAAATTATTATTGTTGCAAAAAAATTCTAGTGATTTTTGAGTGCTGACTTTGCATCCAGCTAGATGACTGATTTTGGTTATTAAATCTAAAAGACTTCTAGTCAAGTTTTTGGAGTCTTCTACAGAGAGTATCATCTTTTCTGCAAATAATGATAATTTAACTTCTTCCTTTCCTATCCTTATACCTTTTATTTCTTTATCTTGCTTAATTGCTATGGTTAATGTTTCCAAACTATGCTGAATAAGAGTGGTGACAATGAACGTCCTTAACTTGTTCCTGAATTTACAGTGAAAGCCTTCAGATTTGTAGCATTTTTTAAAAGAAATGTTTTAAAACTATTCATGATGTAAACCTATTATTGGAGAATTCTCAGGTATAGTTACCACTTATTGGCCAATATAATTTTCATATCTCTGTATAATTTAACTGTTACAAAAAACCCCAGAGCTAGTCATTAACTTTGTGTTATTTACAAGACAAATAAAGTTATGAAAATTAAATTACTCTACTATAATTGCGGTCAATACACAGGAGATCCAACTCAGACTTACCTCTTCCAAACTCACTGTATAATACAAATTCACCAATGTGTATTACTAATTACCACCTTAAATAGGGTACCTTAGCTAGTCTAAAATTATTATTTTAGTGAAAACATTTCATTTAAAAGACATGCAATAAAACAATTCTTAAGTTACATCAGATCTTTTTTATTTTTTAAGCAGATAACAATATAAATAAGCAGTTTTAAACATAAAGAATATCATCTTTCTTATGAAGAATTATGTTTCACAAAGATAGAAGGGTGACTAAGTAGAGTTTTCTGTATTTCTGTTGCTTTCTCAAAGGCAGATTTATGATAATGTTCTGGTAGGTTTTGTTAAATGCCTCAAAGGAAATTCATTTGAAAGATAGCTGTGAACTTTTTGGAACAGAAAATGCCAGGATCTGAAATAAGAGGAGTGGCATGAGCCATGTTATCTGCTACCCATGTATTAGTCAAGTATATGAGGACTCAAAATATCAGATACTTATTTCAGGTGTTATTTTTTCAATGGCTGTAAAAGACATAATTCCATCATTCTAACAAAATAGATATCTAATACACTTTTCTCTACTAGGCTACAGGTACAAAAAATGACCTTCTGGTCTACTGATCACTGTCTTACGTCTGCCTTCTTATATTGGCCTGTGGGGAGAGGCCGCCTATGTCTCAAGGATTATTATCATGCTTTTTTAAAAAGAGGGATAAGTTCATCTTAGAGAAAGTGAAAAACTGTCTCTTTCTCTGCAAAATGTTGAAGATACTGAATTTATGATTCCTGGGAGAAGACCTAAGCTGAACAAATTTACGTTTGTTTGGAACTATTATTTCCCTTTGAGAATTTACGATAACCCACCACCTCCAAATTCCAGAGAAAGTGAAATGCTACAGTCAGTTCAAATTTCACACTTTAAATTATTGGTTTAGTTGAAAATTCAAATTATTATTTGCTACAAATATACATTTTAAAGCAATATAGTCATTTAAATATTATTTTTAATGGAAGACTAGAGTCCAATTATTTAGAAACTTAAAAGCAAAGAGAAGAGCAATTTGTTGCAAAATTACTATAAAATCACAACTAACATTAATTCTAAGTGAATTTTAATATTATAAAGTAGATTTTAGGTTATTATCTCAGTAGCAATTAGTACCAAAATTTATTTGCTTCCTATGTTCAGTGATTTAATGTTTTTCACTTTGATTCTACATATCCTATGTATTTTTAATATGGTAGAAGTTGAAAATATTGTCATTATACAGATGATAAAATTGAGAATATATAAATCTCACTACCTCACCAAAATGGAGAGGTGCAATATGGGAACATAGCTCCATCATCTCAAAACTTGCATTCTAAGTACAAGGCAATAACTGTTGTAAATGATGTTGAGGCCAGTATAAATAGAAATTCACCAAGACCTTTTTATACATTTTTCCTAACTCTGCCTTCACTGATTTGCATTTCATAGGTATTATTCATGAACTTTGACTGACCTCAGAATAAGAATGTGCTTCTGCTTTCAGTTGACAACTAATAATACTCTTGTGGCATATTCAATCTGAATCGGAGGAGAGCTTAATTTCTCAAACTGTTGGTGGAAGTTTGAACGTATAATCTGGGGAAGAAAAGAGAAAGTGCTTCCACTGAGTATATGAAATCTCAAACAGTGATATTTATTACTGATATGCCCAGGGCCCCTTTGAAAATCACTAATTCTCCAGCAACAACAAAGAATACAAAACTGTGGTCAAAATACACGGATTGTTCTTTAGAAAATATTCAAAGACCATTTTACCCTCGGCCTGTAACTGTCACATAGCATTACAATTTTATTAACTACTAACAGTTTGTTGATTCTAATCAAAAACCACTCAGATACAAATTCTAAATTAATTTTAAAAGACATTTCATAATTTTTGCAGTACTGTAATTTTTTCATATTTTGTTTCAGTAGAAACTGAGACAGGTATATCAAGATCTATAAATGTATGCTACTTCTAATAAGAATACTTATTGACATTTTAAGTCAAATATGAAAATAAACTTATGAAAATATCCCAAGAAGTTAACTCATTGCATAGTACTGCATTATGAAATGCCTCTGCAAAGGTATAGATTCTGGTTATATGCTTCTTATAACATTCTGTAGAGAGAACAAGGGAAATTGACAGTTTTTATTCCTTCTATATATTCAGCGAATATTCCAGTTGAATATTCAGGAATTCAGAAAGCAAATTCTTCAAGACAAATTTCACTTCAATGTCATGTTTATAATCTCTTACCATGAAGTACCTTGCCATCAGTGCAGATAGAATCTTGACAGCCAGCAGTCACATGTTAGCTTCTGTGATTCACATGAAGTGGTGACATTACCTGGGGCCTGGAATAGCAAGCAAGGGCTGTATAAAATCCTGGACGGACGATGCCTCTATTCATAAACTGTCAGCCATTTTAGCTAATTTTCAAATGGAAATTACTAATACAATTTTATGCAATATACTGTTGTGTGTGTGTGCTTATAATATTGTTGAAGCTAACATGCCTTTAAGGGCAAACTGTATGATTTATGCACCTGTAAGTGTAATAAAGTTATTTGTAGCTTTAAAACTATCTGAATTCAAGAAACCATCATAACTTGTGCCACTTTAAACATGGGTGTGTATTTATTTCTGTGATATGATGATTTTAACTGTTTAGGGATATCAAGAAGGGGAGTAACTGGGTCAAATGGAACATTGGTTTTACTTTTTTGAGGAATCTCCACATTGATTTCCATGTTGGTTGTACCTATTTACACTCCCACAAACAGTGGAGAAGAGTTCCCTTTCCTCGCTGCCTCACTGGCATTGTTATTGGTTGTTTTCTTGATGATAACAATCCTTCTGGAGTGACATGGCATCTCAGTACTGTTTCATTCACATTTCTCAAATGACCAGAGATGTTGAACATTTTTTTCATATATTTATTTGGTGTGTGTACTTCTGTTATGTGAGATAAATTAGTGTTTAAGGGGCATTCAGTATTCTGTGATTTGTGTCCACATCTTGGCACTCTAAAACTAAGAATTCATTTTTGGCTTTAAAAAAGGGAAATTTATCTTTATCTTTAAAGAAAGTAAGTGAAAACCTTACTTCCCTTCAAGTGAATACCTCTGATTTTCTGTCTCTCTCCCTCTAGAAATGTAACTTTGTTCTACTTTCTTATGTGTTTCTGGAAACTTAGAAAGTTATGGAGAAAAATATACTTGCTTAGATTTATTCAAAATAAAATTTTATATACAACTGGATAAAATTACTCTGCTTCATTTGTCCTGTCAGGTGGCTCTGGGATTGACACTGGCATATTTCAAGTCTCTCTCTCTCTCTGAGTCTCTCTCTCTCTCTCCATCTCTATCTCTATGTCTTCCTCTCTCCTCTGTCTGGATTTAGGTCTAGATAGAATCTAATGCAATCTAATCAGTATTTATTTAAATCTATGACTGTGACACTTTGTGAATACAAATTAGATATCATTTGTGAAATAATTATTATTCTCTAAGGCACAATATGGTGGTCAGTAGTTAGAATATTTAATGTTATTAAATAATGGTATTCAAATAGGGAGAGTGTATTACTGATAGAACCAGTTCAAACTTTTAACTATATTTTTGGTGCATTATAACACATGGATTCCAACTCTTGATTATATATGGATTTTTGTCCTCACCATAAGAACTTTTTTCCCTCACCACAAAACATGTCTAAATTGAGTCATTTTGTATTTTCAACCTTACGTGTGATAACATATTTCAGCTTTGCTAATGGACATCTGTGCATAAGTTTAAAGATTATATGAAAATTGGAAAGATATTATAGGTTTAAAAGCCTATTTCTTTTTAAGGTAATTTAAAATTCTTCAAATATAAATATATAGTTTAAACATAATCAGAATTTAGTTCCACAATTTTTCACAAAGTACCTCTCTTATACAGCAAGTATATAGATAAAGGAGGGCAATGTTAGAAACCCAGCATTTCATTCACACTTCACTTAATTCAGTCTCCCACAAAAGGAACTGTTATTTGTTTTCTTTCCAGATGAAATGATTCTGCTGTTTGAATTATATTCATGTAAAAACTTGAAGCGTATTTTCTTGTGTCTCAAATGTTTCATTTGACATATGTTTGGCATTCAGGGATGCTGACTCTAGCACTTGCTTGTTCATTCCATTATTTTTCAGTATTTCACTGCATTTGTACAGTACAATTTTGTTTATCCACTTTACAGTTGATGGGCAATTGATTTTCAGAATTTTATTCTTATGAATTGTGTCGCTGTTCACATGTTCATACAGTACACGTTTTTGGTGAAAATATGGCTGCATAGCATTTCAGAACAAGATACACTCGTATGAGTTTGGATTTTTGAATCAATAGAATGTGTGTGAGACCCATTAGAATAGCTGTTTGCAGTAGAGTACCAGCTCATTCATTCCCCTTACTCTGTCATGTCAGAGTAGTACATTTGATATGTGTGTTTTCTTGCTGTTTTATTGGTGAGTGCACATTTTCCTGATTTAGGTAGAATTTGTAATATTTGGCCCATAGAAAGATGGTTAATAGCCTACTCATTGCCCTTTTATTGCCATCCTGACACAACCTTAGTCTTTTCAAGGCTAATCAATGCTCAAATGCTTAGTAGAATAAAATATTTCTCATATGCCAACAAAAAAAAACACTCCATTCAAAGAGTTAAAACATGTCTAAAATGTTTTATTTAAAGTCATCAACTTTTTGGTTATTTTATTTTATTTTCTCATAGGAATAGTTCATAAGTAATCAAAGTCAATGCCTAAATTACTAGAAACTTAACTTTGTTCTAATTTCTTAAGTGTTTCTGAAAACTTAGAAAGTTATGGTGAAAAAAAAACTCGCTCAGATTTGTTCAAAATGAAATTTTATATAAAATTGGGCAGAATTACTCTGCTTCATTTGTCCTGTCAGGTGGCTCTGGGATTTTCATCAGCATATTTCATGCTAAATAGTTCTTCAGGCATTGTTAGCTTTGTCTATATTTTAAACAATCAGCCATGTTACTTACACTTTATCTTATTTTGGTAACTGATACTGTGTAAGTTCTCTCTCCCTCTTTTTAAACTTAACAAATCTATTATTTAAGTAGAACTGTAGTACTAAAGTACTGTATCTATTTTGAAATATTAGTTTTTCTTTTGTTAATACATAATCTTAATTTTCCTTAGAAATTTTTACTAATCTTGGTGTTAAAACTTAGACTTTACTGAATAGTTTTTAACAGCATAGAATTCTCAAAAACAGAAAGGCAAGTTATCCTCCTGAATAATATTTTAGAATATGTTGAATACATTAACTAAGTAGTTTGCTTGGGTTGTTAGCTGTTTCACTGTTTTTTTCTTTTTATCTTTTTTTTAAGAAAAAATAATGATGGAAGGAGTAGATTAAACTATTTTAATTCTGACAGTGAAAATTACAGGGAAGGAATTCAAGAAATATGAATTAATACTGAACTACTCTAGAGGTTATTATATGAACTCTCAAAATTTGTTTTGGTGGAGAAGACTTTATTTAAGACTCTTGAAATATGGGAGAGAGAGGCTAAATTCAACTATGTTGAACAAAAATAAGGGAGGGATATTAAAGGATGAGGTGAGCAAAAGGAAAATTACCGGCAGAAACTAGCGATAGAGATCCATCAATGTGATTAAGTTATCTGTGCTTGTTAACTGAGGTTTACCAAAGTCAGGCTCCTACCCTCCCCCCAGAGTCTAAGTCATATTATCTCTGTCTTTTGCATGATAATATTTCCAAGTAATGTCTGTGTTCTTCAGAAAGACACTCATGGATTTTAAATACTACCTGCTAAAGAGGCAGAGGACAAATTTTTAGCTATAAATTTTCTGAAGTCTGTGCTGTCAGAAAAACGATTCCAGGGGACTATAATTAGGCACAGTTTAGCCAAATCGAGGTGAATATCAAGTTCCTCTTGGTTAATAAAAACCAATTTTTTACATACAAAGAGTCTTTACAGAGTATCTTTTTATTTTTAATCTCTTACTTTATTTCTTAGAAAAAAGCAAACTTTGCAGTTAGTTTTGTTTGAATATGAAAATTTATCTTTACTATGCATATTTTATAGTCAAAATTATAAAAACAAATAAACAAATGATTAGGTACAGTGACAATATCTAATGATATTATTCTTCAACTGAAATACATCCTGTATATTGAATATATATAAAATGCACAAATATAATAATTCTCAAACTGTAACATTTCAAGGTTTCAGAATTCAATGATAATACCAACAGCTTTCTGTAGTATGTTTTTGAAATGAGTCCAATTATTTGGTAATTTTTAAAAGCAATACTAGTTGCATTTAATTTATTCTGATTATAAATGAAATTCATAAGTATTCATTCCCTCTGGACCATAGACAATTTCCAAGTTGCTATAATTCAGTGTTACAATCAAATAATACTAACAAGACAGAATGTTTTAGCTTTGCCTCATGTAAAATTAAAATTTTTATTCACTATGAAACAAGACAGTTTTATCATCAGAAATGAAAACGTGGAAAAAAATCTTACCTTTTGTATAGTAATTGTCCACTGTTCAGAGATCTATTGATACTTGTAGATTTGTACAGTGTTGTATAAATTAGTTATGCTTCCTATTTTGTTTTTAGTCATGAATTTCCCGTCTCCTCTCTATATTGTCCTACAAAATCACTTTCCCCCATGTGTCTGTTAAACTCCTTTTAAATTTCACAATGCTGTATACAGTACATAAGTGAGCATGAAATATTAAGTCTATTAAAGATTGTTTTGCAAAAAATAGCTTTACACTTTGTTTCATAAACTCATGCAAAAGGAGTACACAGTTTTGAAATGATTTCTCCAGAGATATACTACTTCAAATGTAAAATAATTTGTTTTTCTCACTGGTATTTCAAAATAAAATGAAACCACCAGCTACTGATTTTTAAAATCAGTTTGTGTAACTGAAAATTGCTGCTATACCTCTCATTGTACAGTGTTTCTAACATTTTCTTTCAAAAATTTAATTGAATATGAATACATTTTGAGAGCAAATAAACAAATAAATGTGAACCTCTTCAGCTTTCACAAGACTGTAATATAAAAGCTAGTTCTAGTTACAGTTTTTCAACAAAAACAAACAGTTGGTTCTCTGTGCAATACTTGAAGGGTTTGGTTTGGGGAGTTTTAAGTGACTTTGTTATTTCTACACATCTTTTGTAAACATGATTTTATAAAAATGTTGAACTCCAGATTTAAAATGATTTGTCTTGTGTTTTATCATTTTGTTATAGTGTGGATTCTGATGTAGTTCACTCTTTCACGGAGTAATACTGTAAGTCAGAACAGCTCTGTAACATGAGGGATTTACACTGGCCTTTAAAAGAGTATAGACTGACACATGAGCCAATTCATTTTTAAAATTCACTCTGTTTTGTGGAGCTGGAAGTAGGAAGAAAGAGGAAAGAAATTCATTGTCAAAGAGTGAATGACTTGATACAAAGACAATGTGTGGGTAAGTGGTAGTAACATGAATAAAGCTAGAATTTCTTCTCATATTTATTACTATACTGTTTCCTATCCAAGAGTGTAAAAAACTGGTCAATTGTTGAACAATAGCTATGCATTCCTCCTTAGCGAAATTTAAAACACATTTTTCAGGTGATCAGTTGGTGACATACGGCAGATTTTGTCTAAGTACTATCACTAGAAGATGCACACCTGTACTAGGTTTGATTTTTCTTATATCTGTAAAACTTTTCACAGAATCTCCTAAAGCCTTTTAACTTCCTATCTTCCTGCCAAGATCCAGAGGCTCTAGTGGATATTCCAAGTTTCTTATGAAGTCACAGAACGGGCAATACAGTCATTTTTGTATAGAATCTTCTTCACATTCTGCTTAAGGTTGCTCAAGTGTTGCTACTTGAACACTGATAGTTTTACCTGCTTACATATATAATATTCACAAAACACAGAATTTTCAGTTCTTTTCCTTAAGGACTGAATTGTGATATTGTAGTGTATGCAATAAAACTAGTAAAATGTAAAAGACTAATGTGAGCAAAACAAAAGTCAAGGTAAGTGTTAATGTTAATGGGTGATCCTCCTAAAGAAGCTACTTAGGTAAAAATTTTAACTTTTTAGAGAATAAAAGTACGAATATAAGCAGAATTACTTAACTCCATTAATTTGGTCTCAAAATGAACTCACTTAGATTTGTACTGTCTTATGGATAAAAAAATGCAGCTTAAAAATAATACATGTAATGTAAAAATTTTTGATAGTTAATATTAAAAATTAAAAAATTTAAATATAATATATAATATTAAAAATTCAAAAACAGGTGAAACTTTGAACATTTTACTTAAGCCCTGTATTGGTTGGATCCTGTGTCCCCCCAAGGACTCATGTAATTTGGATGGCACTGAGTCTGGCATTCTTGATTGGTTTGTTGTCTAGCACTGGAATTGGTGATGTGAGTGCTGCACCTGCCCAGGGGTGGAGCCGACATACAGTGTCAGGGTAAAAGGAACGCATGTCTTTGCTCTTTTTGCTCTCTCTCTCTTGCTGGGTTTGTGCACTTTGCTATTTTGTGGCCATCATGAATGGTTGCCCCAGCACACCATGCTGCCTTGGAACCAACTAAGTATGGACTAAAACTCCTGAGAACTGTAAGAAATAAACCTTTCCTTCCCTAATTTTGGGCGTCAGGTATTCTGTCTCAGCAACGAGTGAAAATTAACTAAGACAAGCCCCTATGCCTAATGTATTATAATTTCATTAAATAATCCATATGGAGCCACTATTGACTTGTTTTACATATATTTCTTTAGGACTGTGAAGTTCCCTGTTTGTCCTATAATGATATATTTGGGACAAATACATGCCACTTTGAGTCGTATTTCAAGTGTTTAATAGTTAAAGGTGACCATTACCTAAAACATTAGGCAGCATAGACTTAGGAGAAGAAACATAACTCCATTTTGTTTAATTGCTTCATCAAACATATAAAATGGCTATTGAAATCAAGTTGCATGTCTGTTTGGTCTATTTGGTTCAAACAGTTGTTCAAATCTTCTATTTCCTTGTTGATCTTCTATATAGATGTTCATCTCACTAAGGAAAGTAGGTACTGAGTCCTCTACGATTATTGTGTTGCTATTTCTTATTTAGAACTATGTTCATTTTATATATTTATGTTCTCTGATACTAGGTGTACATATTTGCACACACAACATGTATGCCAATTATATGTATTGACTCATCATTATATAACAACCTTTGCCTTTTGCAGCAATTTTTGACTTACCATTTTTTTTTCTCTGAAATAATTATAGATATCCATGCTCTCCAAATCAAAAGAGAGGACCAGGGATACAGCTCAGTGGCACAAGCACCTGGCAATCGCAGGGTCCTGAGTTCAATTCCCAGTGCCTAAATATAAAATAAAAATAAAAATAAATCAAAAGAGAAAATAGAGAACATTTCAAAAAAGTTAGAATGAAGACACAAAATACCAAAATTTATAGGATGCTGCAAAAGCAATATAAAAATGGAAATTTAGTTATATAGATATAGATAGATATTGATATGTTTTTTTTTTAAAGATCTCAAACAGCCTAAGTTTACACTTCAGGGTAACAGTAAAAGAAGAGCAAATTAAAATGAATGTTAGTGTTAGGAGGAAATTAACAATGATTGGAACAGAAATGAACAAAATAAAAAAAAGAAGAAAGATTTAGAAGTGTCACTGAAGCTAATAGTTTCACTGGAAAAAGATAAAGATAATTGATAAACTCTTAATTGGGTTTCCTCTGGAAAAAAGAAAATGGAAATCGTATAAGACATAAAAGATGAAGCAGTACATTTGATACTATGGTAGTAAAAAAAGAGCATAAAAGCCTATTTTGGACAATTATATGCCACAAAATGGATAATATAAAAGATAAAATAAATTCCAACAAACATAAAACCTACAAATAATGAATTATGAAGAAACGGAAAACATGATCAAGCCAATAATAAATAAGGAAATCAAATTAACATTCAAAAATCTCTAACAAAGCATATTCAGAATCAGGGAATGCACTGGAGAATTTTCTCAAACATTTAAAAACATTTAACACTAATCATTTCAAAATTCTTACAGGAAATTATAGAAATATGAATACTTCCAAACTTATGAGGTCATAAATACTGTGGGATCAAAGCTAGAAAAGCATTTTGCAAGAGAAAATATCTATAGACCAGTAGCCTTGATGAAAATAAATATAAAAGTTCACAAATCCACTGAGCAAAATACTAGTAAACTGAATCCAATAGAATATTTTGAAGATCAAACATAATAACCAAGTAGAAGTTATTCATAGAATGTAAATATGATTACATATATGCAAATTAGTTTATGTGAATAATTACACCAACAGAGCAAAAGTTAAATTCATATACTCAATTGATGCAGGAAAAATTGGTAACTTTTAAAATCCTTTCACAATAAACAAAAAAATCAATGAACTAGTTATTGGAGGAATTTACCTTAATACGAAAGAGGTCATATAGGGGGAGAGAACAATGTGCCTCTTGAGAACCCTCCATGTTGGGCAGAGCGACAGCAACCAGAAGAAAACCCTCCTGCCTCCCCAGTGAGTGTGTGCAAATGCACAAACTCCAGGAAGAGAAAGAGATGTGTGTCCCATAGACTTCCCGGTGCATGGGCTATGAATCAAGGACCTTCTCCCCACTCCCCACCCGCGTAAGCAACCTGCTGGCTCACAGGACCGGCTAAGTAATAGCAACTAAGGTACATAAAGCAACTAAATGCTTGTATTGTTAGGCTATTTTGCAGGGCTGGTGCCCGTAGTCTGAGCATTACTTGGGAATATGACATTGTGCAGTGTGGCAAATATGTGGGATTGTCCTCTGTCGTCTTCAAGCCCCAATATCGTTCTCATTGTTTTGCTTAATTTTGATTAATTTTCATTTCTTTTTTTTCTCTTCATTTCATATCCTGTTTTTATTGGTTTTATTGTGTTTTGTTTTTGGTTTGTTTTTGCTATACCTGATGGAATATTCAAGTATTCTGAAAATAACAAGATACACTGTAGTAGCTATTGTTTTCATAGTATCTCTCTTTGAAGTTCTATGCCAGTTCTACCACTTTGTTTTGATTGTTCTGTTATCTTTTGTTGGATTTTACCATCTTTAAAATAAAATAAAAAATTTTTTAAACAAGGTCATATATGAGAAGTCTACAGATAACTATTATACTCAGTAGAGAAAGCAAAGACATTTTAAGACCAAAGCAAGAATTCTTCCAAAAGCAATTAGGCAAGTGAAAAGAGTGAAAAACGTATAAGTAAGAAAAGAAGTAAAAGTATCTCTTCAGATGACATGATCATATATGTGGACTATCCTAAAGGGTATATACATGCATGCATGCATGCATGCGTGAGCACACACACACACACACACACACACATACACACACACACACACAATTATTGGAACTGATCAACGATTGCAGTAAACTTGAAGGCTACAGTCAACAATTTAGTTGTATTTCCTTACATGCAGAGTGAAATGTCAAAAAAAAAAATCAGATCCCATTCTCAATATTCTCAAAATGAACAAAATATCTAAGGGAAAATGATATACTCTACAAGTGAGACAAAAGATTCTACATTAAAAATTTCAAAACATTAATAAAAAAGTCAAAGAAAACTAAAAAGAGAGAGAACTACCCTGTGTTCAAGTAACAGAAGAATTAATATTGTTTAAAAGTTTCTATTATCCAAGGAAACGAATACATTCTAAGAAGTTCCTATCAAAATTCTAGTGACATTTGTTAGAGAAATAGAAAAAAACACATCCTACAATTCAATATAACACTCCCTGATTTCAAAATATGTTAGAAACCTGAAATAATGAACAGAGTGTGATAGTGTGGTGCCATCACAAAAGCAGATTATATAAAACAAAAAGACAAAGTAGAAACTCTAGAAATAAATTTATTTTCAGTCAATTAACTGTGAAGATGCCAGTAACACACAATAGGGAAAAGGCAATTTCTTCAACAAAAATTATAGACAAGCTGGATATTCACGTGTGAAAGAATGAGATTAGACTTTTTAAGCTTTTATGGAAAATCAACTATAAATGGAATAGATTTAAAGTAAAGGTAATAGTCCTTAAGAAAATCTAAGAGACAAGCTTTATGACAATTTTTTGGATATGATAACAAAAGCACAAGCAAGGAGAGAAATTAGATGAGTTGAACTACATCAAACTAAAACAAAATTCCGTAATGAAAGTAATCATCTGTGTGAAAAGACAGTACACAGAATGGCAGAAAACATTTAAAAATATATATCTGATGAGGGAATTTGTATTCAATATACATTAGAACTTTAACCTTTCAATAGCAAAAGCAAAACAAAGCAAAAGTAATCAAATTAAAAATGGGAAAATACCTTTAATGTGTATTTCTGCAAAGAGATGACAAAAACGGTCAGCAAAGACATGAAAAGATTCTCAATGGCTCAGCATTATGAATCATTAGGAAAATGCAAACCAAACCACAAGATGTCATCTCACATCTGATACAGTGATGCTTTCAGAAGTATTCAGAAGATGGCAAGTGTCTGCAAGGACATGGAGATATTAGAACCATGTACATTGTTGGTAAGAATATAAAATGGTATAGTCTCTATAGAAAACAGCTAGGCGAACTTACAAAAATTGAAAAATACAGATGCTATATACCCAGCCATCTCATTTCTAGTGTATTGATGGATACACTTGAAAGAATGAAATTAGGGTCTTGCAAACATTTTGTACCCTGTTGTTCATTATCATATTATTCACAAAAGCCAAGATATGGGAAAAGCCCAAAAGTCCAGATGAATAAAGAAAATGGAGAATATACATACAATAGAAGAATATTCAGCCATTTAAAGGAGACCCTACCATTTGTAACACCATGGATGGGTTTGGACACATTATTTATATGCTAACTGAAGCTAGGAACAGAGAGACAAGCACTATGTTATTCCATTATAGAGAGACAAATGCTGTGTGATTCCATTTATATAAAATGGATAAACTGAAATGCAGGTAATTGAATGGTAAATGGTGGTCACTAAGAAGAGAGAGAGTTAGACAGGGGAACAGAGATGAGGAATATTTTTCAATAGATACAGAGTTTCAGTGACAAAGCACATGAGATAATTTAATAATAGAGATTTATTTTACACCAGGAATTCAGAGGTTTCATTCCACAGTCTTCTGGTTCTGTTGCTTTGGACCTTTAGTGGCTCAGAATATCATGGCAGGAGTATGTATTGGAGGAGGCCTGTTCACCTCATAGTGGCTAAGAAGAAAAACAAGAGAAAGGAAGGTATCAGGGCCCCAGTATTCCCAGAAGGTCATAGTCCCAGTAATCTAGTTTCCTCCCACTGGGAGTCACCCCCTTAAGCTCTAGTCCTCCCATAGCACCACAAGCTGGGGACCAACCATTAACATACAGTTCTTAGTGAGCAGTTCAGATTCAAACTGTTAACAATACAACACTTTGCACTTAAAAATGTGCACCCATAGTTTTTGAAGTGACTAAATCTCATGTTACATATTCTTACTGCAGAAATGAAAAAAAAAAGGGCAAAAACTTTAGGAGAGACTCAGGCTAGGTCTATCATCTGATTACAGTGATTTTTTTATGGGTGAATATATATGGCCAAACATCAAATGCAACCATTAAGTATACACAGATTTTTTTGTATACCAATTATCACACACTGTTAAAATAAACTCAGATGATGATAAGATATCCTGTGTGAATGTATCTGAATAAAGTTTTGCATTTAATCTTTTCATTGCATCAGTGTGATATGTTATAGCGGGAAGATACAGTACTGAGTGTATTGCAGTAGGATTGAGGATTAAGGGTCAGGAGTCCCAATTCTCACATAGTGGTGGTCAGACCTTGAATGAATCATATAAATTCATGAGTCTTATTCTTCATTTTCAAAAGAAATCATTGACTTTTATGATTTATGAAGTAGTTGTAATTTTAAAATTCTGTCATTCCATGCTGTCCAAATAAAAGGATGATGGTGGTGTAGGGAAATAAAACAACATTAACTTTACAAATAAGTAGTCATGATTTTGGAAAAACAATCCCCATGCTTTACTACACGTGGTTTTTTAGTCTGCATTGTATACAGAAACATAAAAATGACATGAGGTATGTAATTAATTTTACATAAAGTGTTGGAATGCTATAGGGATAAGCAACCAAATTTTGGGAATTTTTTTCACATTTAGATTTGAGGTTTATGAGAATCTTAAAGGGTATATCTTAGTCACACAGCATAAAAAATTTTAGTGAGCCACTGCTTCTTATTCAGAGGTTTTATTTTCCTTTTTTCTCACAAAATGAGTCAGGTACATGAAACAGGCAAACCACAGTGGAGAAAACGATGTATTAAACATACTGCAGTCTTCTAGACACATACATTAACCTGTCTGGCTGCAGGGATTTGCTAATTCATTTAGCCACAAACATTATCTTAAAAACTCACAGCTGGTTACAAATCCAATCTTTTACAAAGCTATACACCTGCAGGCAGCTAAAAGAAATATTCCAGTTCAACTTTGACTTCAATGAGAAGTTAATCATTAAGTAAACTTCCTGGTTTCCTTGTACGACTGAGTCAATCATATTGAATTTTTTCTTTAACATTTTGCCGCTTGTTCTACCTAAAAGTTTTTCAGACTGAGAAAGGGAGAGAAAAGGGAAAGAGCATAGACAAAAGAGTTGAACACCTGACAGATTTCTCTGCCAACATTCCACGTATTATTTGCTTACTAGTGAGACTCTATTTCACTCATTGAAGCAGTGTGAGTTTACATTTTATCAAAATTTCAGATTTCAATAACATTTTACTGAGTTTTCTTACTTCATATTGCAATGTAATTGTATGAATTTAGCAAGACTTGGTCTCATCTCCTGCCCCTAATTAACCAGGATCAATTATACAACCAGGACATAGTGCCATATTTGGAAATAAATCTCATTTCCATAAGTGGCACCTTCTATGTTACATAATAGGGATTGCATTTTTCTCCTTAAAAACAACGTAATGCATAAGAAAACCTTCAGGAAAATGTCCTGACTCCTGTTTCATGCCTAAGGGAACTTGCATTCAGAAATTCAAAGTCAACAGCTACTATTTGATTCCTGATGCTAGGCATTCTATCTGCAGTAAGATGGAATATGTTCATTGACGTAAGAATGGATAATGATAATGCAGTATTCATACACAGTGGAGTACTACTGTGCTATAAAGAAGGACAAATATGGGTCATTTGTAGGAAAATGGACTCTCCTTGAATCATCAACATTAAGTGAAATCCAGATAGACAACTTAAACATCATACAGTTTCTCTTATATGAGAAACTCAAAGTATAAGTGAATATGGGAGTAGAAAAAAATATATATATTATATATATATAGACAATAGGAAACAAGCAGATAGATGATTAAAAATGAGAAGGAGACCAAGAGATGGAGAGATGGGGAGATAGAAAAATAATTGAGATACATTATATACAATTACCAACTACTCACAGTGGATGTGCTCATTATATAATGTAAACATCTACTAAAAAAAAAAGCAAGCAGTACTGATGAAATAACAGATTTTGAAACAGTTCAATCTGGTGTTCTTTATTGAAAGTTCTAGATAGAAATTAATGCAATAACCTTAATAGTTGCTCAGTTTGTTCCCAAGGACATTTTCATAGTTTTGTACTTTCTTTAACTCTATTTACATAAATCTTCAGAACCAAAATAAATTGGAGAACTCTCTTGTTAAATTGATTGCCTTTTAAAATTATTTCTGTCCAAAATGGATAAAGTTTTATTAAAATCTTTGAAAATCACAATATCATGGCATTTAAAATTATGGAATATTTATTTCTTTTAGAGAATTGACTGTTCCTATTTCATTAGTTTTCAGTCACTGTGGATTTGTATGTTACCTTTGGTACAAGTGATAACTCCAGGAAATATGAATACTAAGCAGTATAGATGTATCCTAGCAGTATTGTTACAATTCTCTCCTTTTTAAAACAAAATTCAAGCTTTATATTCTCATTCTTTAAATTATTTACTCTCTTAGTAGTTTAGTAAAGAATGAGTTGAATAAAACAGCAAGTTGAATAAAACAATCTACATCATTCTCTTTATGGATGAGTCACTTTTTTAACTTTTGAAATTTGTACTTGATCACTGAACACTCTCTAGCAGAATAAATTATTCATGTAATTCATTTATCTTCATTCTGCTGGAAGGGTCTAAACATTTCTAAACAATTTACTTATCTGGGCAAATATTTCTCCTGTCAACAATGTAGATTGCTTACCTATGCCAGCAGAAAACTCCTTAGATGTTTGTACGTGCTTACTTTACCATGCCCACCAATTTTACATAGCAAACTTTCTCCAAGTTCAAATAATTTTTTTGTTTTTAGCCTAAACTGAAAAATCATATAAACATACTCTCCTGGCTTCCTCTGTCAGAGATATTACTAAATCACTTGAGTCCAGATTCCAAAACCTTGCATGCTCTCCTATACTTTTCTTTGAATCTACTAAGATGGCATCAATTTATATTTTCTTTTTATTGAAATATTTGATGAATATAGCTAAACTTGAATAAGTTCAAGTTTAAGGAGCATGCTATAGCCAACTGTTCTGACTTTCCCAGCTAAATCTCTCCTGATCCAAATCACGCTTCGAGGAAACCAACTGCCTCTACTATAGATTAAATTACCAAGTGAAACTCCTGGTCCTGTGATGGATTCTCCATCACCTTCACATTCCTTTCTTGCTCACCTTGTCTTCTAACCTATTTCACCTCTTATATCCTGTAGAAGCAAACAGTTCTTGCCATCTTTTCCAAGAGATCCTAGATTGTGTAGAAGGCTGCAGGTTAATATCAGTTGTGTGGTATTTAAACTGTTGTCACCCAAGTCAAGTTTTAAGCCAGTCTTTCCTGTGTAATTGTAAAATCCCAAAATAACATAAACCTTCTTTACCTAGACAGGTGATGCTATGGGCTGAGTGTTTGTGTTCGCCCAAAATGAAAAAATGGATATCCCAGTCCCCAACATGATGGTCGCCAGAGATGGGGCTTTCTAGATGCGATTGATCATGAGGGCAGAGTAAAGATGACTAAGATTAGTGAGCATGGAAAAGATACCCTCTGATCTAGTTTGCTCCTTCTCCATGTGAGAACACAGCTAGAAAATGGCATCTATAAGGATGTCCTAGAACCTGCTACTAACTTGATCTTAGACTTCTCCAGCTCCAGAAATGTAAGAAATATTTATGAACTACTCCATTTATTGTGTTTTGGGAGAGCAGTCTGCATGAACACAAGGAGGTGACTTGAAGTGTCTTTAATATGTTGTCATCTATATACAACTCTCCCTTTTCCCCCTACAGATCAAATGTCCACTTCAATGAGGTCTTTTATGAGTATATTAATTTAACTGCCTTAGTGCCCTATTCTCCATTACCACTTTGCCCTTCATGTCATGTATTATTTTTCATACTATATACTTTTATTTATTTGTGCTGTTTATTTTCTCTTTTGTCCTGCCTGGAATATAATTTAGAACAGAGCAATTTTTTTTTGTCTTTTATTTACTAAAGCTATTGGACTAAGTGCTTAAAGTTAGTCTTCAATTAAGAGCCTGTCTCTTTAAAGGAAAGACAGTTTTGACATTCTGTAGTTATAGTTGTGATATTAAAACAAATAGTTTTTCTAGTAAATATAAGACATGAATGCACACACAGTTTCTAATTTATAAGATTTCACTTACAATTTTTCAACATTATGATGGTGAGAAAGTGACACAGCATAAGTAGATGCTATGTTTTCAAATTTAAATTTTGATCTTTTCTCAGGATAGTCACATATTGCATAACAGGAGGCAGAGGCAAAGAGTGGCAACTTCTAGTCACCCAGGTAGTCACAAGTGTAAATAATGTCCCACAGTGGGCTGTGTTGCTAAGCTGCGTGCTCAGGAAGTCAGCTGTTAATCGTATTTCTGAGGTGATCTCTTTAACTTATGATAATTTTATCACTTATGATGGTTTTATCACTTATTATGGTGGCTCTTTGATCAGTCACCAGACTGCTAGAAATCAATGAGTCATGGGAAAGCCAAACTCCCTGGATGTCTACAGATTATGAGCAGCATTGGCTTTGCGAAACATGAACACATAACCATTATAATGATAAATATTTTCTTTTTGTTCCACAGGACCATTTTATCATTAAACACCATACGAATTAGATTTTTATCCTCTTATGTAGAAAATTACTTTGTCTGCAAAAGGCCAAAAGGGTATAGCCCAAACTAGGTCCTGTAGTTCAGTCCAAAGTTTTGGAAAGAAAGGAGACTTACTGAGGTTGAAGAAGCCATAAATAGCTAGAATTTCTTTGGGCCTTAGAGAGATGTATTTGCATTCCAAATGTTAGACAGTAAATCTGGATTTATTTCCATTTATCTCAAAGAAATGCATTGCTTTTCCTCCTCTTCTTTTGGAGAATGAGGAGATAGTTCTCTTTCCTTTATATAAATGAAGAACATAATTTGTTCTGCGATATTAACTTAAGTTTTTGGAGTTACTCATGTAGGAGAGCTAGCTTAATTTTCTTTACCTTATATCAAGGATAAGCCCTGAGGCATGGATGTCAACATGCTTATTATTTATTATAAGATCATTAATTCATAATTAATAAGAAATCTGTCTCTGATTCAGAATAACTTTCATGGACATTCAGGACAAAATTAATGAACACAAGCTTTTGAAATGCACTTGTCGAGTGTTGAAGAACCCTCTCTCTTACATCCTGTTCTAGGGCTTAAAATTCATGAGCTGAAATCTATTCCTCTTTGAATGCCAGCTCACAAAAAGAGAGTAAGTTTGAATAGGGTCAGAGGAAAAAATGTAGTGATCAATGGCTATGGTAAAAGAGACAAATGCCAATGGACTGATGAGATTTGCATATCAGGAATGGGGACTAAAGAGCCAGAGACCAGATGACTCAAGAAGGCCTTGTTCATGGTGACATGTAACACTCACCAAGCATTTAGTCTAAATTACTTTTGGGGAAAAAGGAAATAGAATGCAAATTGTGTTTAGCAGAGATTTGAATTAAATGATTCTTTAGGGCTGATATTAAGGCTCAGTGGTGGAATATATGCCTAGCATGTCCAAGGTGTTGGTGGTGTAATCCCTGGTCCTGAGAAAAAACTTTGAAAGAGTACTAAACTATCAATAAGAGGTTTACTTTTCACTGTGCACAGAGATGGTGTTATAGTATGGTTGGATGGCCTCCACTTAAGTCTCATGTAATTATGGACAGGGATGAGTCTGGCGTTCATGATTGGTTTGTTGTCTGGCACTGGGTGATGGTGTGAATGTGGCACCTGCCCAGGAGTAGAGCTGACATACAGTGTAAGGGTGGGAAGAAGGCATGTCAGCCCTCTCTGGCTGGCTCATGCCTTGCTGTTTTGTGACCACCATAAGTGGTTGCCCCCCCCCCACCATGCCACACTGCCTTGGAGCCAGCTCCAAGAAACCTCCAAGAACTGTAAGAAATAAACTTTTTCTTCCCTAATTTCGGGCATCAGGTGTTTTGTCTCAGCAACAAGAAAAAAGTAACCAAGACAGATAGCTTTGAAAACTTATATTAGTTAAATTCATTAAAAATTGAAATTCCAACACATTGCTGAAAGCTGCTCTACTAGATAGACCTCTTTGCTTTAGGATCTCTACTGGTGCATGCTTTGTGGAAAGGACCCTACAAAACCCTCAAGCCATACAAATGGTGATGAACAGAAAATTGAAGGGGACAAAAATTGCAGAAAGGATCTATGAGTCATCATGGTAATTTTCATTCTCATTATGAAAATGTAGGAGAGAGATGCAATTCAACATGACTAAATACAGTAGGATCCACACTGGAGTTACTCAGAGAAAACTGAAAACACAAAGGTAATTGGAAGAAAAAAAGGGACATTCAAACCGATGCCAAAATCAACCTGAAATAAGAGACCAGCAGATCTATAGGCATAGAACTTTATAAAACAGTGAAGCACCGAGGACTGCTTGTGAGACAGTTGCCTGTGCAGGGAGAAGGAATTGTCATTCTAGGAAGTACACTAAAACCTGATGGGCTGCAATAACATAGAAACTCAAGACACAGAGGGTAGATTTGGAATGCAAAGCCCCTTGCCTCTTTTGGCTCCTCTGAATACAGGACATGGGAGCCTGGTAGCAAATTTTGCTGGCACACAGAAGCAAGTGACCAAGAAGTTATTCCTATCCCAATGGGCCACTAGTTAGTTTTTATTTTCTTTTGTCTTATGTCATAGTGGCTAACTAGAACCTCTAGTAAAAACAAGGTTAGGCACAGCAGTGGAATCTGGTGTTGACATTGATGGTAGTGACTGGAACAGCACTGCCCCTCCTGCCCTGCCCCCAGTTGCATGAGAGTTAGATGTGGATGCAGGATTTAAACAACCTTTGGCTGTGGTGGGGCAATGAGTGGGAAGTTGGCACTCCCCCAAATAGAGTAGAGAGAGAAGTGGAACCAAGGAGCCTTGGGCTGTCTCCTTGGAAGAGGGAGGGGCAGTGAGTCTGCTGACAGCACTGCCCCCATCCTGCCCACAGTGGTGTGAGCATATAGAGATAAATCAGTGGGAGTGGGACAGAGGAAACTGTGCAAGGGCCAGAAGGGGCACTGTACATGGGACTGTGAGTAGCCAGGGCTGTCCCTATCTGAGGATACCACAGCACCTGGGAAGGTGATGCAGAGACAAGCTGGGTAAGGAGAGGTGGGCAGGATGCTGAGGGACGTGGAAAATTTGCTGGCTGAAGACTGGCTCCAGCACCCACATCCTGAGGCCAAGATCAACCCCATGCCCAGCACTAATCCTACTGCAGATTTGGCAGGGTTGCCTGGTCTAAATTGGCCTCTGTCTTGGATACTGCCACAGAACTGTGGACACCATGGGATTTTTATTGCTTTTTTTTCTTTGTGTATTTGTTTCATTTTCCTTTTTCATCTGTTTTGTTCTCTCTCTCTGTCTCTCTCTCTCTCTCTCTCTCTGTCTCTCTCTCATTGTTTAGGTTTGTAATTTTAGTTTTTTTAAAATCTTTTTTCTCTCATTCCTAAACTCTCTTTCTTGATTTTTCAATTTTCACATCAGAAAACATTAGTTCTAGTCATTCTGGTTTGCCTGATATTCTTCTGGTGTTTCCTTCATTCATTCTCTCCTGTCCTCTACAGTTTCTTAAAACTTGGATGATCTTTCTCTGCCTTTCAGGATAGCTTTTACTATATTTCTCTTAATTTATCTCTCTGTTTTTTCCTTATCCTTCTTAAATTATCCCCCCATAGGGAAAATCACTCTACTAAGGGGAAACTCACTGTATACAAGTTCCTGGTTTATGTTGAGTTTTGTTATATAACTTTAGATCTTGTTCCTATGGTTCAAGGTACAAAATCAGTAGGTATTATAGTTTGTCACTTTCTAGACTGTTCTTGATGCTATTGTTATTACTAATTATACTACCATAGCCAGGGTATCATACATGTTATAATCAGTTGTTCTCCATTGTATGACAACACTGTAACTATTGGGGTCATAATCATTATCATAGTCCAGTAACAAAGGACTGGGTCATGAGCCAAAGAGACAGCAATTTCTCATTCCCTAATGAATTGAGAGGCTAGGACATTGCATCACACACTAAATTCAAGAGCCAGCTAATCTTAGAAGATATCTCTGAGGAATAGATGCTTTCCAGGGAAGACTTGCTACTAGTGATAAAACTGCCTACCATAAAAAATTTACAAGCATCAACACAGAAAATCAAATAAAAACTAAAAAATGAGAAGATGCAGAAGCAAAATGCAATCCCAGACCTCCAGTATACCCAGGACAAGTCTGGGAGAAAATGAGATAGGGGAAATTAGAAACCACTCAACTGAATTTTCTGAAATGGTACTTGCAGAAGTTAAAAAAAAAAGATAAATGAGGCCATAGAAAAACTCAGAACAGAAATAATCTCTCAGGTGAATAATAATAAAAATGGTAATCATAATGAAGGACTTGCTCAGTGTATCTAGTGTACACATAGTTAAAAACAAATGCAGGAGCTTAAAAAAATGATGAAAATCAGAAATTTCCAACATAGGAAAGAAATGAAATACATAAAACAGGTTCAAATATATCTATGTGATTAAAAATTCCATTGAAAGCCAAATGAACTAAGATGAGCACAAAATACTAGATCTACAAGGTAAGATTACAATTAGCCATCACACACACACAAAATCTCTTGAAAATAGCAAGGGGAGGTTGGGGATTTAGCTTAGTGGCTCAAGTGCTTGCCTGGCAAGTGCAAGGTCATGAGTTCAATACCTGGTACCCAAAGGAAAAAAAAATGAAAAAAAAGAAAGAAAATAGCAAGGGAGAACATGAAAAATCAATCTAACAGTTGCAAAATGATGCAAAGAAGAGCAACATAAGAGTGATTAAAGTTAATGAAAAAGCAGGAAACAATGCAAATAACATACAAAAAATCTTTACTTAGAATTACTGGTAGAAAACTTCCTAAGCATGGAAAAAGAATTTGATACACAGACAAGAGAGGCATGCAGAATTCTAACTAGCCATGATCAGAAAAACAAACAAACAAACAAACAAACAAACTACAGGAGGGCATATAATAATCAAGATTCCAGAAATTCAGCACAAGAACAGAATAGTAAAAGCTATCAGAGAGAGAGAGAAAGAGGAAAAATAAAAAGAAAAGAAATCACCTCTAGGGAAAGCATGTCAGAATCACAGCAGATGTCTCAATACAAAGCCATGGGACAAGAAGAGCTTGCAGTGAAGTATTTCAAGTCATGAAAGAAAACAATCTCCAACCCAGATCTATGTACCTGCAAAACTATTTCAAAATCAAAGGAGAAATAAGATACTTTCATGATATAGAACTACTGAAAAAATTCATGACCACCAAAACAGCTCTACAAAATATTCTGAAGGAAAGTTTAGAAAGAGATGACAAAGACTACAATTGCAAGAATACCAATAGAAATAACCCACCAGGCAAGGCAAGCAATTAAACAGAGGGAAAAGATGAGAACCAAAACAGGAAAATTATATAACAATTATAAGCCAACACATTTCAGTTGTAGTCATCAATGTAAACAGTCTCAATTCATCAATCAAAAGAAACATATTGCCATAATGGACCAAGAATCAAGATCAAAACACATGCTGTATATAAGGAACACATTTAACTAAAGAAGAAATTAATAGACCAAAAGTCAAAGGATGGAAAGTAATACTTTGCTCAGCAAAAAACCACAAAAACCAGGAATAGATATTCTAATTGCAGACAAAATTAACTTCAGACCAGGACTAATCAAAAGAGACAAAGGTCACTACATACTTGTTAAGGAAATAATGCAAGAAGAAGGGATAGCAATCATAAACATATATGCACCAAATATCAGTGTACCAAACTATATAAAACAAATATTAATGGACATGCAAAATCAAATAAGCTCTAACACAGTTGTAATGGGGGACCTTAACACCCCACTTTCACAAATACTTAGATCATCTAGACAAAAAATCAATAAATATAAGAAGTATACAAAAGTTGTAAACAAACCGACTTGATAAGTATCTACAGAGTGTTCCACCCCACAACATCAGAGTACACATTCTTCTAAGTTTCACATGGGAAGTTCCACAAGATAGAGCACATACTAACCCATAGAACATGATGAAGTAAATCCAAAGGAATTGAAATTATCCTATATGTATTATCAGGCAATAGTGCAATGAAATTGGAAATCAGTGGCAAGAGAAACCACAAAGACCACACGATCACGTGCAAATTAAATAACAAGCTCATGAGCAATCAATGGGTCACAGATGAAATTAAATAAGAATTTAGACAGTTTCAACAATTAAATGATAATATCAATAGAACTTACCAGAACTTATGGAATGCAGTGCTAACAGTTCTTGGAGGGAACTTTATAGTGGTGAACTCTTATTAGGAAAACAGAGAAAGCTCAAATAAACCACATAGTGCTGGACCACACACTTCTAGAAAAAAAGAACAAGTCAGGCTCAAATATCATATGAAAGACAGAATTATAAAGATCAGAGCAGAAATGAATGCAATCAAGACTAAACAAAACAAAAAATCAATGAATCAAAGATCACTTTTTTAAAAAGATAAAGTAAAATTGACAGAACTTTAGCCAAACTTATCAAAAAAAAAAAAAGGCAAGAAAAGACTCAAATCCAGGCAATTAGGAATGACACTCTTTAAATCAGAATGGATCCAGCAGAAATAAAAAAGATCACTAGTACTACCTTCAGAACCTTTAATTTAACAAGATAGAAAACACAGAAGAAACAAACAGATTTCCAGGTACATATGATAGACCAAAGCTTAATCAAGAAAATATAATATTTGATATAACCCAATATCAGAAAATGAAATTGAAAATGTAATTAAAATCTTACCCACAAACAGAAGTCCAGGTTCTGATGGATTCAACATTGAATTCTACAAGAAATTTAGAGATTTAATGCCATTATCCCTCAAACTCTTTAATGAAATTGAAAGGGAAGGACTATCCCCAAACTCATTCCTTGAAACAAGTATTACCCTGATAACAAAACCAGTGAAGGATCCAATTTAAAAAAAGAAATACAAGCCAATCTCCATAATGAACATAGACACAAAAATCCTAAATAAAATACTGGCAAAAACACAATGTAGGAAATCATAAAGAAGATCATACATCATGACCAGGTAGGATTTATCGCAGAGATGCAGGAATGGTTCAACTTACACAAATCAGTAAATGTAATACACAATATCAACAGAGCCAAGGACAAAAACCAGACGATCATCTCAATGGATGTAGAAAAAGCAGTTGACAAAGCCCATTCCTGATTCATGATAAAAACCAGACAGAAAATTGAAATAGATGGTCTTTATCTCAATTTGATAAAAGTCACGGATGACAAACCAAAAGTCAACATTATGCTAAATGATCAAAACTTGTAAGCTTTCACTCTAAAATCAGAAATGAGATGAGGATGTCTAATCTCACCACTCCTATTCAATATAGTTCTGGAAAGACAAGAGAAAGAAATAAAAGGAATAATGATAGGAAAGGAGGAAGCAAAATTATTATTTGTGGATAAAGTGATACTCTGCATAAAAGACCCCAAAAGTTCCACCACAAGACTTCTAAATTTAATAGCCAAATTGAGTCAGGTAGCTAGATAGAAAGTCAATGCTCAAAAATAAATGGCATTCCTGTACACGAATAACAAAATTACCGAGGAAAAAAATCACAGAAACCATGCATTTCACAATTGCATCTAAATAAAAATAATGAAGCAC
Source organism: Dasyprocta punctata (assembly GCA_004363535.1). Classification (NCBI taxonomy): domain Eukaryota; kingdom Metazoa; phylum Chordata; class Mammalia; order Rodentia; family Dasyproctidae; genus Dasyprocta; species Dasyprocta punctata. The sequence goes on along the minus strand of RJWM01009696.1, from coordinate 39,119 downwards.
TTAGGAATCAGACTAATAATGGAAGTAAAAATCTTAACATTGAAAAGTACAATACTTTGAAAAATGAGATAGAAGAGAATATCAGAAAATGGAAAGACATTTCTTCCTCTTTGTTAGGAAGAACCAACATAGTGAAAAATCACCATATGTCCAAAATTGTTATACAAATTTAATATAACCCCTATCAAAATACCAATGGCTTGCCTCATCTCTGACTTGAAATTATATGACAAAGACACAGTGATAAAATAGCATGGTACTGACAAGACAAAAACAACAACAACAACAAAAACAAAAACAAAAACAAGGATCAATGGAACAGATTGGAAGACGCAGAAACAACTCCAGAACTCCAAGCATACTCTATCTTCAACAAAGGAGCCAAATATCTTCATGAGAAAGTATTAATAACCAGTGCTGGAAAAGCTGGCCTTCCCCATGCTGAAGACTAAAGATAGACCCATGTCTCTCACCATGCATTAAAGTAAAATAAAAATGGATCAAATACCTAAATACTAAAACAGAAATATTAAATCTCCTGAAAGGGAGAAAAGACAAAACTCTTGAAAAGACTGGTGTAGGCAAAGACTTTATGAACTAAACTCTAATTGCATAAGCAGCATCACAAAGAACCAACATTTAAGACCTCATCTTATTAAAAAGTTTTTGCACAGCAAAAGAAATCAACAGCAGAGTGAAAAAAAAAAAAACCCATAGAGTGACAAAAAAAAAAAAAAAAAAGCATTACTGACTGTTCCTCAGATAAAGGGTGAACACCTTTAGTATATAAAGAATTTTAAAAAATCAGTCTACTTGAATTTAAAGACCTCATCAAAAAATTGGCATTTGAATTGAATAGACACTTCTCAAGGAAGAAGTGCAGATAGTAAATAAATACATGAAAAAAAGTTTAACATCAGTGACCATTCAAGAGATGGAAATTAAAATAGTGGGACATTCTATCTCACCCTAGAAAGAAGGAGTATTATTAAGAAATCAACCAATAATAAATACTGTTGGTGTTGCAGTTAAAATAAATCCTTTTCCACTGTTAGTGAGAGTGCAGTCAGCTGTAACCATTGAGGAAATCAGTGTGGAATTTCCTCATAAAACTAAAAGTATAGGTTCCATTTAACACAGCTGTTCACCATCTTGGTATCTTCTCAAAATAATTAAAAGCATCATACCAAAGCAAGATATACACTGCTTATAGTACCACAGTTTATAATAGTTGAATCTTAGAAACAGCCCAATTATCTATCAACTAATGAATGGATAAAGATATGCTTTTTCAATAAAATGGGGTACTACTCAGTCATAAGCAAGGATAAATTTGAGACATTTCTAGGTAAATGGATGCACCTTGAGATCATACTCTTAAGTGAAACAAATTGGACACATACATTAAAATATCACATTGCTTCTCTGGCATAGGAAATTGAATCAGTAAATAAGGACCAAAATATATAATAGATAATGTGAAATAAGAAGAAAATTTTGAAATGGGAAGGGGAACTAGGAAGGGGGAGGGTAAAGGAAGGAAAGGAAGAGAGACAAAAAGAAAAGAAAGAAAAAATGGAAGCAATTTTTCTTGAAATGAGTTGAAGAGGTATAAAGGAAGGGTAGGGGAATGAGAAAATAGATGTATCAAGATATATCATGTATAGGTTCAAATTCTCTATGATAAATGTTGTCATTATGTATATCTAAAAGTACTATTAAACTTAATTTAAAAAAATATTGAAGATGCTGAGAGAAAGCACAACAGAGCTGTTCTCTGCCTTCTGCACTATTCTCATGTCTCAGTTTGACTATTCAAGAAAAGTGTGTTTGGGGAAAACTAGGAACTTTTGAGAGTGTTAGCTGTGGGCATCCTGGAATGCACTGAGTGATCAGATTTGGGACTGAAATGAACTAAGGTATGAATAGTGGAACATATTGCACCCAAGGGTAGAGCAAGTGACATGTTTTTATTCACAGCACATCTGCCAGAAGACAGGAAGGCTCCTTGCATATGTAATGGACTGTGCAAAATGAAAGTTTAAAAGGCAGATTTTTTTTCGTTTAATGAAAAGACGCGTCTCCTAACTTCCTCCTGAGCACATGGCAACACATCTCTTCTTAGCCTAAAACAAGTGACAGAATATGTGGATGCTGGCCCTGGGGGTCCAGAGTTAAGCTCTCTTCCTACTGGAAAGGGAATGATCTGAAAAAGGTGGAATGGATGAAGTGGAAAGCAAGTGGTATGATGTGCATTGGAGAACCATCTCTGTTTCTCCTCCTCAGTGCTCCTTACCATAAAAGACACACAGCTGCACGTAATGAGACTGTGACTTGGAGCAAATGAAACTCTCCATCTCTTTACAGCTAGCTTTGAATAAATTCTTTTTCCTCTTCCACCCCGCCCCCCAAAAAAATATAACCTCCTTTGATTTGGTCAGCAGCGAACACATAATCTTGAGCCTGTTAAACTGAGTGCCTGGTAAAGTTTTGCTTTAGCTACTACGAAGTCCAGGGTCCAAATTCCAAAATAGACATGATTATACTTGACAATGGACTCTACATAAACTCAGACTGAAAGCCTCTGTATCCAAATCTCTCACAACCTTCAAATTTTGAAAGAAATGTTTTATGGCTCTGATTCCATCAGTCATCGCTCCTCCAGCACAGGATATATTCTGACTCCCACCAATGTGGGAGGCCACCTCAGCACCAGCTCCAGGGTAGATGACTGGACAAGCATGTGGTGCTCCTTGGATTACATACACAGCCATGAAGAAAAAAGGGCTCACATCTTAACTACTGGCAGGAAGGCTGGAACTTGAGAAAAGTGACTGAGTGCTCCTGTCTAGCTGATACATGATCTGGACTCCAGGGACATTTCAGCAGCTGCCTGTGACACATTTTTACCTGGGAACTCCCTCTCTTTTCTCCTGTTCATGATATCAATTGCCTACAAATGCTTTTGTTGGTAAAGGAAAAAACAAATTGGGAGAGGGGTGAAAATTGACAGGGTCTTTGTTGCCCAGGATCGCCCTTGCTATTCTAGGTCTCTTCTGATTCCAGATGGATTTTAGGATTGTTTTTTCTAATTCTGTAAGTTATGTTATTGGAATTTTAATTGGGATTGCATTGAATCTGTATAACAGTTTTGGAAGTATGGCCATTTTCACTATATTCTTCCTACCCAAGAGCATGGGCTATCTCTCCATCTTCTAATATCCTCTTCAATCTCCTTTTTCAGAGTACTGTAGTTTTCAGTATACAGGTCTTTTATGTCTTTTGTTAGATTGATTCCTAAATATTTCATTTTTTTGGATGCTATAGTAAAAGGTATTGTTTACCTAATTTTCTCTCAGTGAGATTGTTATTCATGTACAAGAATGCTACTGATTTTTGAGTATTGACTTTGTAACCAGCTACATGGCTAAATCTGCTTATTAAATCTAGAAGTCTCTTGGTGGAATTTTTGGGATCCTCTAGGTAGAGTATCATGTCATCTGCAAATAATGCTAGTTTAACTTCTTCCTTTCCTATCTTTATTCCTTTTATTTCTTTTTCTTGTCTAATTGCTCTGGCTAAAGTTTCCAGAACTATGTTGAATAAGAGGGGAGAGAGTGGACATCCTTGCCTTGTTTCTGATTTTAGAGTGAAAGCTTTCAGTTTTTGTCCATTTAGTATGATGTTGGCTGTCAGTTTGTCATAGATAGCTTTTATCAGATTGAGGTACAGACCATCTATTCCAATTTTCTGTAGAGTTTTTATCATGAATGGGTGCTGGACTTTGTTAAAAGATTTTTCTGCATCTATTGAGATAATCATATGACATTTATCTTTGGCACTGTTAATATGATACATTACATTCAAGGATTTACATATGTTGAACCACCCCTGCATCACTGGGATGAATCCCACTTGATCATGTGTATAATCTTTTTGATGATTTGCTGCAGTCTATTTGTCAGTATCTTATTAAGGATTTTTTCATCAAAGTTCATTAGGGAGATTGGCCTATAATTCTCTTTCTTAGTTGAATCCTTCTCTGGTTTTGGAAACAGAGTAATGCTTGCTTCCAGAAATGAATTTGGGAGTATTTCTTCCCTTTCAATTTTTTTAAAGAGTTTGAAAAGTAGTGGTGCTAGGTCTTCACTAAATTTCTTGTAGAATTCAGCAGTGGATCCATCAGGGCCTGGGCTTTTCTTTGTTGATAGGTTTTAAATTACATCTTTAATTTCATTTATTGATATTGGGTTGTTTAGGATATTTATAGTATCTTGATACAACTTTGGTAATTCATATATGTCTAACAACCTGTCCATTTCTTCTATATTTTCCATCTTATTAGAATACAAGTTTTCAAAGTAGGTATAGATAATTTTCTAGATTTCTACAGGGTCTGCTGTGATTTTACCCTTTTTATTCCTAATTGCATGGATTTGAGTCCTTTTTTTCCTTTTTTTTGATAAGGTTGGCCAAGGGTTTATCAATTTTATGTAATCTTTCAAAGAACCAACTCTTTGCTTCATTGATTCTTTGTATTTTTTTTTTTTTTTAGTTTTCAGTGTGTTAACTTTTGCTCTGATCCTTATCATCTCCTTTGTATGAGCTTTTGGTTTAGCCTGCTTTTCTTTTTCTAGAAGTTTGAGGTTCGACATTAAGTTGTTTATATGAGCTTGCACTGTTTTCCTGATATGAATATTTACTGCTATAAATTTTGCTCTTAAGACTGCTTTCAATGTGTCCCACAAGTTCCTGTATGTTGTATTTTCATTGTCATTCAATTGTAAAACCTGTCTAATTTCTTCTTTAATTTCATCTGTGATTCATTGATTGTTCAGTAGTGTGTTATTTAATTTCCATGTGCTGATGAAGTTCTTGTGGCTTCCTTTGGCATGGATTTCCAATTTCACTTCACTGTGATCTGATAGTATGCATGGGATAATTTCAATTCCATTATTTTGGAGAATGTCCCATGTGCAGCTGAAAAGAATATGTGTTCTGATGTTGCAGAGTGGAAGACTCTATAGACATCTACTAAGTCCATTTGCTCAAAAGTTTGATTTAATTCTAATATTTCATTATTGATTTTTTGTCTAGTTGATCTGTCTTTTTGTGACTGGGGTATTGAGGTCTCCCCATACAATTGTATTAAGACTTATTTGATTTTTCATGTCAATTAATAATTGTTTTATATAACTGGGTGCACTAATATTTGTTGCATATATATTTATGATTGTTCTCTCTTCCTCTTGGATTGTTCCCTTTACCAATATATAGTGACCTTCTTTGTCTCTCTTAATCAGTCTTGGCTTAAAATTAACTTTATTGGCAAATAGAATAGCAACCCCTGTTTTTTTCTGAATTCCTGTTGCATGGAGGATTGTTTTCCATCCTTTGACTTTCAGTCTATGGGTATCTTTTTAAATTAAATGTGTTTCTTGTATGCAGCATATTGTTGGATCTTGCTTCTTGATCCATTCTTCTAGTCTATGTCTTTTGACTGGTGAATTGAGAACACTAACGTTGATGGTTAAAACTGATACGTGTTGACTTATCCTTCTCATGTTGTTTTCCTATTACTGGCTCCCCCCCCTTTTTCCTTTTTCCCTTCCCTCTAATTATTTGTCTTTCCTGGTAGATTCCTTCTATCGGGGTTCATGAAACTGTAGTCCTCATCATCCCTTTCTAAAATTTCCTTCAGAACATTTTGGAGTACTGGCTTAGTGGTCATGAATTTCCTCAGATGTTCTTTATCATGGAAGTATTTTGTTTCTACCTCTATTTTGAAAGACAGTTTTGCAGGATACATCAATTTAGGTTGAAAGTTGTTTTCTTTTAGAACTTGGAATACTTCACTCCAAGCCCTCCTTGACTTGAGAGTTTGTGCTGAGAAGGCCATTGTGATTCTGATGGGCTTTCCTTTATAGGTGATTTGTTTATTTTCCATAAGAGCTTTTAAGATTTTATTCTTGTGTTGAATTTCTGGAATTTTGACTATGATATGCCTGGAAGTAGAATTTTTTATCATTGCTAATTGGAGTTCTATACAGCTCACTTATTTGTATATCAAATTTTTTTCTCTACCAGGAAAGTTTTCTGACACGATGTCTGTAAGGATGCTTTTAATGTCATTTGTAGTATCTCTGGCTTGTTCATTGACTCCAATTAATCCTAAGTTATTCTTCTTCATTACATCAAGCAGCTGCTGCATTGATTTCCTATGTTTCCTTGCTAGTTTTGAGAAATCTTTCTTTTCCTGGTCACTAACTGCAATCCTGTCTTCAATATCTGAGATCTTGTCCTCACATTGGCCTAATCTGCTTTGAATACTTTCAATGGAGTTTTTATTCTCCTGAATATCTGCTTGAATCTGCTTTATGGAATCCATTTGCTTCGTATGTAAAAAAAAAAAAACAAGACTGGAGGCATCACAATTCCTGGCCTGAAATTGTACTATAAAGCTACTGTGATAAAAACAGTGTGGTACTGACAAAAAAACAGACCCAAAGATCAATGGAATAGATTAGAAGATCCAGAAACAACTCCAGACACACTAAGATATCTTATCTTTGACAAAGGTGCCAAACACATTCACTGGAAGAAATATAGACTTTTTAATAAATGGTGTTGGAAAAACTGGCTTTCCACACTCTGAAGATTAAGATTAGACCCATATCTTTCACCATGTACTAAGTTAAAATCTAAATGGATTAAAGATCTCAATATTAAAACAGAAACATTAAATCTGCTGGAAGATAGAGTAGGTAAAACTCTTGAAGACATTGCTGTAGGCAAAGACTTTATGAATAAAAGCCACACTGCACAGTAAATATCACAAAGAATCAAAAAATGGGATCTCATCCTACTGAAAAGGTTTTGCACAGCAAGAGAAACCACCAACAGTGTGAGGAGACTACCCACAATCTGGGAGAAAATGTTGCTAGCTGTCCCTCAGATAAGGATTATTATTGAGAATGTATAAAGAACTTAAAAAAAATTAGTCCTCCAAGATTTAAAGACCCAATCCAAAAATGGGCATCTGAGATGAACACACACTTCTCAGATGAAGAAGTACAAACAGCAAATAAATATGTGAGAAAATGTTCAGCAGCACTGGTCATCTGAGAGATGCAAATGAAAGTAACACTGAGATTCCACCTCATCCCAGAAAGAATTGCTAGTATTAATAAGTCAACCAATAACAAATGCTGGAGGGTCTTTGAACAAAAAGGAACCCTTCTCCACTGTTGGTGGGAATGCAGGCTGGTACAACCACTGTGGAAGCCAGTGTGGAAATTCCTCAGAAAGCTAGGAGTAGAGGTCTCATTTGACTCAGTTATTCCCCTTCTGGGTATCTTCCCAAAAGAATTAAAAACATCCTACCACAGCAATACATGTGCCTCTATGTTTATAGCTGCCCAGTTCACAATAGCTAGATCTTGGAAACAACCTAAATGCCCCTTGACTGAGGAATGGACAAAAAAGATATTTCTATATAATGTAACACTACTCAGCTATAAAGAATGATAAACTAGACATTTTCACTCTTAAATGAATGAGCATTGAAAATATGCTTCTCAGTGAATTAAATAAATCACACATATATAACTATCACATTATTACACTTGTGTGATGAGCTGAAAGAAAATCTATGTATACAAAAAATTAGTTAAGATAGTTAAAGTAAAAGATTTTTGAGTGAAAAGTAGTCTTCACAGGGTCATCTTCAGATTTCATTTTTAATGTGAAATGTTTATTTGAAAATAATAGAGCAATCATAAGAAAAATAAGACAGTCATATAGTTGGTTTCTCTTGATTCATTGAGGTGAAAGTTTTCTGCTAATAATTTTCTGGACAATGTTTTGTATCTATATTTTATACCTCAAACAACTACTGTGAATATAACAATATGCAATGTACTGATTATTGTTACTCTCCTAAAAAAATAAAATAAAAATAAAAATCCTTAGCAGTAGGAATCAGGAAAAAAGAAAGAAAGAAAGAAAGAAAGAAAGAAAGAAAGAAAGAAAGAAAGAAAGAAAGAAAGAAAGAAAGAAATTAGCAGGGTCTGCCTGGTTTCCTGCTGAAAAGTATGTTACACTATTTAAATCTTCTTTTAGGTTGCTTGGCCAGACCATTTAGGGGAGGTAAGTGCCTTTAACTATTGTGGTCACTGGCACCTAGTGCAGTTCATTTTGGGGCATTGACTTGTGTGAGAAGAGATTAAGAGGTAGAAAAAAATTCAGGCAATTTTGTTGGTTTGGGGTACTCAATTGTTTGGACTTGCTTTGAGTTTTTCATGTTTCTTTTCTTATAACCACTTTTATTCTAGGATTGGCAGCAGGATTTTATCACTACATAATAAATCCAGCATGTAAAAAATTTCACAGTATTATGTAATTGTGAAATTCATAGCTTCTATGTAAGAATAGGAAATCATTTCCCTCTTCCAATTAAATTCCTTTTGAAGTCTAAATTTTGTAAACAATTTATGACTTAAATTCAGACTATAGTTTTATGATTATAAATACGTAAACAACCTTCATAAGTAAATACTTTTATGAGGATCTAAGGATTAGTTGAAATTTCCAAATCTTGTCTCTACTTCTTTTTAACAGGTATATCATTTCATATGTTAATTTCATGGCTTCCTGCTTTACTGCACACATTAAATAAACCAATATTAAGATTATTTCATAGAAATGTATTTTGTGAAAGGTTGAGGTCATTTATTTCTGTGTTTGTATTTAGCATGTTACTTTATCCTTACTAATCCTCAAAAAAATCTTTGCAGATTTATCGTGTATGTGCATTTCTTAACCTTTTCCTAAAACACTTGTTTACTTTTAAAACTTTGATCATGCTACATTCTCAAATTTTTTCATTACTTTTAAAACTTTGATCATGCTACATTCTCATATTTTTTCATTAGCCATATTTTATGCAACAGTTATGTATTAAGTAGCCAGGAGACAGGTACATTTCTACAGGCATGGGCATTCTGCAGGATAAAAAGCAGTGTTTATATTATCTTGGTAGGGGGATAGACAACAAATACAACTGTGTTACATGGTGTTTTAAGAGATATTGTACAGGAACAAATGATATGGACTGTGCGGTGTGGCTGTTTTACACACAGGAGTAACTGAAGAAGTGTGAATAAGGATTTAGAAGAGCTAAGATGCATTGATGGCTAATTCCATGTCAACTTGGTTAGGCTAAGAAATATACACGCTGCTGGTTAAACAGTTTTTTACTGCCTTCTGTGATGGTGTTTCTGTTAGAGATTAACCTTTGAATCTGTAGTTTCCTTGAATCTGTACGGACTAAATTTGCATCCTCATCAATGTAAGCAAGTGCCATCACTTAGCTGAAAGTTTGGATACAACAAAAAATGGACAGAAAAGAATGATTCATCCTCTGCATTGCGCTGGGACATCCATCCTGTGCGACCTCTAAACATTGTCATTCCTGGTTCTTTGGGCTTTGGACTGATCCTGGAGCATGCACTTACCATGTGCATCCTGTTTCTCAGGTCCTCAGATTTGTACTGATATTTACCATGGAAGCTCATGGTTCTCTACCATGCATGCTGCAGATTGAGGGACTTGGCTTTCATAAGTGTGTTTACATATTTTCATAATAAATTTTCTCTTACAGCAATATCATATTGTTATCATATTGTTTTGTTTCTTTGGAGTCTCTGCTGACTAAAGCATACTGATTTGCATATCGGAGACAAATACTTTCCAACTAATGCATAAACAAGTTGCAAGATCTCCAGCGAGAGCACATCTGGTGGACTCTTAGAAGATCCAGAACACAGTGATTTGTGAAACAGGAATGAGGATGAGATAAGGTCAGTGATTTGGGAGATGGAAAGGCACAGACTACAAAGGATATAGGTTGGCATGTTGCAGGTTTTAACATTAATTTGAGTTACATGTGGATATATTATTGGGTTTTCAACTGAGAAAGTACTATGATCTTATTTTTACTATTAAAAGACTCTTCTGTTGCTGAATTGAAAATATACTGGTCACAATAAAATAGAAATAGAGGGACCAATTTTAATAGCACCCCAACATCTAGACTAAAGGATAATGAGTTTAGGTCAAAATGGTGAGATGGCAGTGGTGAAAGAAGTTAAATATATTTCAAAGATATAGTGAACAGGATTTTGTGATGAAGAACACACAGTCTGTGAAAAACATGTAAGTAAACAGAAAAACAAAGGAAAAAAGTTATGCAATTTGACCTGAAAATGAAAAGATAGATTTAATTATTTTGGTGGGTTTTTTCTTTCTTTACTGAAATAAATTATAGAAGCCAAAAACTACTAAAGGAACTACAAATTGTTGATATTTCATTTTAATTTTAGAGAGTCTACAATTAGACATTTAACAGAACTTTTTCCTCTTAGGAAGGTTGCAGAAGTTTTTAGAAACCTTTTAATCAGTTTGTTCCTGAACTAATCAGGAGAACATTCAGTTTACAAAAATGTCACTACACAAGACACCTTTAACATGTATTATGTTATTTTATTTGAAGTTAATGCTGGTGAAAATGACGTTAAAGAGGATGAGTCTAACATTATTTAAGATTGAAGACCATTCACCAATTTTTCTTAACTATCTAGTATTTACCCTTTCAGTCTTGATTTCTTTTGTACTTCAAAAGGCTACAACCAAGCACCATTTTTGTACTGGGGTTAGAGAGAACAATGGCCACAGGAGCAAACAAGCCCAGTCTGGGAACCAGTGCCATGCATGGGCCACAGCCAGACTGGAAACAACCAGACCCCAGCCCCTTCCAGTACAGGGACTGGCAAACAAGAAGTAACAAGAAGTACACCTGATCATAAGTGAACAGCTTATCCAGAGACACAGACTGTGATGACAGCTATCAAGGTGAAATGCAATTGGATGCCTGTGGTGCTTTGGTGTTTCACTAGCATTGCAGGTCTAGGACCAGTGTTCTGATTATAGGTTCAGAGGCTATCATTAAGCAGTGTGTCATCTAGGGTTGCAGCCATTGTTGACTCTCTGTGGTCTTATTTTGAAGTCCTATACCATTTCCATTGTTTTGTTGGGTTGGGTTTTATTCTCTTTTGCTTTGTTTGATTATGTTAAATCTCATGGCAGGAGAAGCTATTTCAAGGATAGCAAGATATAGTATGGTAGCAATTTTGGCTTTACTATTGGTTTGTTTTGAAGTTCTTTATCACATACTTTGTTTCATTTTTATTGTTTCTGTTCTGTTCTGTTTGGTTTCTACTATGTCTGAAGTAATCTGCAGCTAGTTTGAAGACATCAAAAGGCATTAATGTAACTACTGTTAATTTCATAATGTTTTGAAGTCTTGTATCTCTTATACTGGTTTGTTTTGATTGGTTTCATTCTGTTATATACTCTTTAAAATAAAAAAAATTTAAAAAAGGTTACAACAACCTACTGCACTATTCTGGCACATGGATAACAAGAAAATATTAAACATACAAGTCCACAGTCTTATTTTACTACAGCAGTCAATAATTTATGGAAAATATTTTACTATAATTGATTATAATAAATAAAATTGAATACTTAGTTTATATTTTTCTTGTTTTTATTTTTTGAATTATGAATGGTCCCCTAATAAAATAACATTTAAAAAAGTCCAAAAAAACCATATTCCAGAATCAAGTCCTAAATAGTTTATAATTGATTGAAAGGGAATTTTAAATAAAATTTGACAAAGGAGATTTGATGAGCAAAGATCTTCAAAATAATGATAACCCATGTCATTGGTCTAAACATGTATATGAGTCAATGACCTGATTTATAATGCCACAAATTTAAGAGAATAGCATGTTAAAAGGTATTTTTCTGAGATTATTTTCTAATAGCCCAATCTCAATTAATACTTAATTTTCAAGCTAAGCAGAGTTGTGATAATTTCATTTTTAAAAAAAGGCACCCCACCAAGTAATGAAGACAAATTTGTTTTTTTTCAAGTGTTCTGAGTATAAGAAATTCATAATAACATAATGATCACTATGTATTTGAATGTTAATGTCACCATGTAATCATTTTAAAAGACTGGATATGATTAATGCAGTGGAGCATAAACTAGAGAAATGTTCAACATTTTATATAGATGGGAACGTAGGGAAATGCAAAAACATCTGCCCAGGAAATTGTTTTCCAAACACTGAAATTTATAAGCAATTATCAAGAATTTTATCTGACTATACTCATAACTCTGACTTAGTGACATCTTACCTGGCATTAAGCTTCATTTTTCAGTACTTGTATTCTGGAGTAATCACCAAATACCTGTAGCTTATACTCATTCACCCTCCTAGTTTGCATGTTCTGAAAATATTTCAACATTATATTCTTAAGAGGCTAATTAGGTTGGAGTATAAACTTGATTTTATTTTTTAAAGTAGTAGAAAGAAATGTTCCTGTTTCTACCTAAAATTTCTTTCTTTTAATTGTATTCTTCTACAAAATAGTACCAAGATAATCAATTGCTGTGTGTGCATCTCAATGACACATGTTCGAAATTTTTAATAGTAAAGTATAAGGTCACTAAAAAAGAGAAAATATATAGGGATCATATAAAGAAGTATATGTTGTATCAGGGAAAGTGACACTTAACCCTTAATATTTAAGCCTACCTTGACTTACTTGTGTCATAGTTCAACTATGGATGAATAGGAAATATTTTGCCTGGAATGAATAATGAGAAAGTAGACGCAGTGTTGCTACTAGAATGGCCAGCACATAGTAGGTACTCCAAGAATAATAAAATTATTTTTAACACTACATCTTTGAAAACTATAGGCCACCTTCATTCATTACTATTAATAGTAATACATAGTTTGCCTTCTGTCTTAATCCCATTATCTATACACACCTTCCATATAAAAAGAAAACAGAACAATAATGCATTAATGAAAAGACCATGGACTTTACATGTGAAGGACAAAAAGTATTATTTAAACAGCAATGTCAATATTTTAAGAGCTTTTAAGTTTCAAAGGAAAATAGAACTTAACATCTTTTTATATGTTCTTTTCAATTCTATAAGCCTTCCAAGACTACATTTGAAAAATTGATGTGAAATATATTTTTGACATGAAGCTACTACATTTTTCTTCCAAACTGCATCAAAGGAAAATAAATTCAGATTGATCCATATATGACTGCTATTATAGTCATATATGGATAAATGGCATGTGTATTTTATTCAAAATACTAGATTGCTGGTGACAGTTCTGAAGACTACAAAGAATTGTTTGCATGATAAATTTCAGTCTTGTGAAATGATACACTGTAACAAAGATAATGTTCTATATGACTTTGTTGAATCTGTAAACTTGACTTTACATTATATTTTGATATTATAGAAATGTATTATATATCTAAAGTTATAAAAATGACATAAAATATGTAGACCATTTATAAAGTTGTATCATTAATCTAAATTCTTTTCTGAGATACTCAGAAAACTCAGTCTATATTTTTTTTTATATCCTAGAAATAATTACTATTTTGCTGTATTTTAAGTTTTGGCCCCAAAACAAATCACACATGTAAATGCATATTTAATAATCTATCAATATTGAAAATACTATTTTTGCCATGAAGGCAGTACTGAAAGAAAATTCTTATGAACACTACTATAGTTTTCCAACTTTTCAGTGTCTTCATATCGGTACAATTTATGGTACAGAAAAAGTTTAAAAATTGAATAAAATACCATCATCATTGTGGAGGATTTATAGCTGGTACTCAACTTGTAATACCAGCTAAAATGAATCAGTGGTGTGCTGATTGCGGGTTGCCCACTTGAGGACTGTTGCCAAGATGTAAAGGAGAACTGGAGAGGAAGAGTAGTGTTGTTGGTTCTCTGTGGTGTTATTGATTTTCCTTTTGCTGTTGATTTTCCTGAATGTGTTTGTTGCACTTCTTTCTGACATGAACTTCTCGGTCCTCATAATCAGAGGAGCTCAGGACCTTGTCATCACTGAGAAAGTCTGCAGTTCACTTTGTGGGAGCTCTGGTCCTTACTCTGAGCATCACTTCCTGGTTCTGGTGGAGAAGATGGTGTGCTGTTCAATCTCTAGGAGAAGCTTGTCACACTGGTTTCCTGACATGAACTCAGCTGTTCTCATCGTTGGAGGAGCTCAAGACCTCATTGTTGCTGAGGATGGGTGTGGTACTTTTCTGGGGAGCCCTGGTCCTTATTTTGAGTATCACCTCATGGCACCAGTGCAGAAACTTCAGCCTGCTGGCACAGATCCTTCATCCTGCTGGCACACACTTTCAGGCTTCCACTGCTGACCTTAGGGCCTTTCCAGCACAGGCCTGTGAAACAGACTTGAATGAGTCATTGTTGTAGGCTCTAGGCCTTCAACTGGATTCATGCAGGACATTGCTATGGGATCCAGGCCCTCAGCTGAATTCCTTTGGTCTTAATGTGTGGACACTTAACTCTTTGGGTGACTATTATAAAACAATTCTGTCAATTATATGTCCCATATTATCTTGTTATCCTTGCAAACCCTGAGTACAATAATCAATGATCATCATTATAATCACCATAGATACTATTGTCAATTGCATGTAATAATTAGTACACTACCAAAACAGAAGCGTTGAGTTGTATTGGTATGTAAAATTATATTTATTTCTCTTTAAACTTTAGATGATCACCTCTGTACATGGTTCGAAGTAGTGTAGGCAAACACAGTAGCTGATTTTTTTTCTTTAAAATGTATTTATTTTATTTTTATCTCCATTTTGAGAAACTCCATTAAGACACCTAAAAAGAATAATGTATTTGTCACACAATTGCTGTGTAGGCTTTCTTCCTCTTATAAAATGAAACTAAATAACAAAAAAAACTGTACCTTTGAGCCTTATTAGCTTTTGGGGTTACAAAAGTGCTAGCCATAGTGGTACTTCCACTGAGTTACACTTAACTGAAAAAATTTCACATACTACTTTTTTTTTTTGTATTGCTTTTTGGTAACAGGAATCAAACTCATGACCTTGTGCTTGCTAGGCAAGCACTGTGCCACTGAACCATATTCCCTGCACCTCATATACTATTTTTTTAAACATTAGCATTCGATGCAAAGAAAACAAGAGCAGTATTTTTAGCATATGATGGTAATTATGATGCTTTAAATACTTATTTTCAAGGAATATGGCAATATCTTTCTGGTTTTCAAATATATCTTTCTTTGTTCAATATTCTATTTATTTTGTCATGTCTAAGGACAATAGTTGCGTTTAGATTACATTAATGTTTTCATCTTTTTTTACTAGTATTCTATATTTTCAAAGAATATCCCTGAAAGCTAATGTTGCCAATTGGTATCTATCTATCTATCTATCTATCTATCTATCTGTCTGTCTGTCTGTCTGTCTGTCTGTCTATCTATCTATCTATCTATCTATCTATCTATCTATCTCATGGATGTCTACTCAATTAAATTATTCAGTTAAAATTAGAAATCAGAATATGGTAGTTATCTTGGTTACTTTTCACTCATTGCTGAGACAGAATACCTGATGCCTAAAATTAAGGGAGGAAAGGTTTATTTCTTGCAGTTCTTGGAGGTTTCAGTCCATATTCAGCTGGCTCCAAGGCAGCATGGCATGGCAGGACAGCCACTCATGGCAGCTGCTGCAAACAGCCTGGCACAAACCAGCAAGAGAGGAAAGACACACCTTCTTCCCGCTCTGACACTGTATGTCAGCTCTACCCCTGTGCAGATGCAGCATTCATATCATCAGTCCCAGCACTAGACAACAAACCTATCATGAACACCAGATTCAACTCTACCCATGATTATATGAGGCTTAAGTAGGGGCCACCTGACCACACTATATCATTCTACCCTGATCCCCCAAAGACTCATGTACATTCTTAATACAAAAGACAATTAGTCCATCTTCAAGAGTTGCCAAAATCCTAACAATTTCAGCATTGCTGAAAAGTCCAAGTCCCAAATCTCCTCCAAGATCTATGGCAAACTCTTAACTGTAACCCCCTGTAAAAATGAAAATGAGGTTAAACACTTATAACATGTAAAGGCACAAGATAAACATTACCAATTTCAAAAGTTACACACAGGGAAATACAAAGCATTGGAATCATCGCAAGTCCAAAATTCAGCAGGGCAAACATTAAGTCCTATAGTTGCAGGTTCAACATCTGAAACAATCTGTGGCAAAGTGTGAGCTCCAAAAGGCTTGAGGGACACCAGCCCCATAACACTTTTAGGGTTTTAACTCCCATAGCTGCTCTCTTAGGCCCATTCTGCTGAATTCTTGCAGCTTTCCTTGGATGATCCACGTTCTTGGCTTTTCCAAACTTCTGGGTTTTCCAGTGTACTCTTGGCTTCACCCTTACATCTTTGAATATTGCCCTCTCAGAGGCACACTTTCTGGCCTCCCAGGGACTCTGAAGTTGAGTTGGAAGCTGCAAAGTTCCTCTGCCAGCTGGAGCAGTAGCCAGGCTTTCCTCTCTCTTGGCTGTAGGGGTTGAGTACCTGGATCACTGAGATCTCTGAACCCGATTGTGAGGAAAAGCTTCTCTATACCACTGCCATTTTGGAATTTGGTGTGGCTGCCACAGTTTTGGAATCTCCTGTGGCCTTTGTCACCACTCTGGAACATGACACTCTGTGGCTTTTTCTCTGAGCAAGTTCTTTCACCTTTGCTGGCTTGAGGTTGCAAAAGGTGGGGACAAGCTGCTTTCCAAGATGGCCCCAGGCCATCTTTTTTATTTCTTTGTTCCTTGTCAGCAATCAAGGTCTCAGCTCTATCTTTACAGTCCATGGCTTCCTGGTCAAACTCACAATGTTTTAAGTCATCCTGCTGGGCTCTTTGCTTTTGATTCACATCATAAATCTGGTTAAAAGCCCCCAACAATAGCCATGCCACCACCTCAACATTTGACTAACTTGAAATTTCCTTTGCCAGATTAATCAGTATGTTGCCCTTAATCTCAGTCTCAGGCAAAGTCTCTGGGCATGAGCAAAATGCAAACAAATCTTCCAAGCCACAAAACACATCATGTGGAGTCCAACAACCAATGCAGTCCTTCTTCCCAGCAGAAACCTCCAAAGCCTGGTCTTTTCTGGCAGGCGTTTTATCAGTCTTCTGGTCTTCTGAGCTCTGACCAGAATCTCCCATACAGAACAGCCTAACCTGTTCCAGTCCCACTCTTTCAGGTAACATCTCCAAACCTTTCCAAACCTTTCCCACAAACCATTCCCAAGGACTCTTGAACCACATGGTGAGGTTTAGACACAGCAATGACCTCATTCTCTGGTACCAAATTCTGTCTTAATTACTTTTTTCTCATTGTTGAGACAGAATACCTGACAACTAAAATTATGGAAGGAAAGGTTTTTTTCTTACAGTTCTTGGAGGTTTCAGCCCATATTCAGCTGACTGCAAGACAGGATGGTATGGCAGGGGGAGCAGTCATTCATGGTGGTCACAAAACATCAAGGCACAAACTGTCAAGAGAAAGAAGACATGACTTCTTCCTGTCCTCTCTGTATGTCGGTTCCACCCCTGGGTGGGTGCACTCTCATATCATCAGTTCCAGTGCTAGACAACAAAACAATCATGAATTCCAGACTCAGCCCCATCTATGATTACATGAGGTTTAAGTGGGAA
Source organism: Dasyprocta punctata (assembly GCA_004363535.1). NCBI lineage: Eukaryota > Metazoa > Chordata > Mammalia > Rodentia > Dasyproctidae > Dasyprocta > Dasyprocta punctata. The sequence continues at coordinate 21,428 of RJWM01009696.1, read as the reverse complement.
CCGTCCAACCACACTATAACAATAGTACAGATACATGTCCTGGATTTTTCTTTGAATTGGAAATCTAAAGAATAACATTGTTTCTATGGTACCTGTATATTTAATTCATTTCATATATTTCTTCAGAGTTTCAGGGTTTTAGTAATAAAAGCTGGATGTACTGTCACATTCCTGTAATACCAGAGCAGAAAGGCTGATACAGGAGAATTGCTGCAAGTATCGGGCTATCCTGGGCTACAAAGTAAATTCAAGGCCAACCTGAGCTTCCTAGTGAAACCCTGTCTCAGAAAAAAGACAGAAAAAAGAAAGAATTTTAATGCTAGAACCTAATTCTAAAATGCTAGTAGAGTTAATGAAACAACTAGTAGTGAAGAGAAATCATGCAAATTATTTTTTATGAAAAAGTAATGGCCTGAAAATATTACCTCATTTACAGAAGCTCAATAATTTCCTTAGGATTTGAGTAATGGGTTTGTGTGGAAACATGAAGGAAAACAGAAATTTATGTACTTAACTGAATAATTTACATTAAAGTGGAATGAATAGAAAAGAAGAGCAATTTAAAAAACAACTAGTTTTGGCAACTGGATAGAAGTACTTGTGGTATGACCAAAGAAAAACTAAAAGCTTACACTATGCAAGCGGATTGCAGAACTGACTTTATTCATGTTGCTGTGTGAGGAAACAAGATTACGTACCTTGTATGGACAACTAAATATCTTTCTTTGTGCATAAAGATTTCTTGTGTTGGCAGAGAAATAGTGTTTGAGGAATGTATTGTAGAATATTTTGAAATTCCACTTGATTTTGGTTCCTAGGTGCTAGATCTTCTGTGAGCCAAAGCAATGACCATGGAAATGAACTGGGATTGGTATATGTGAACATTTTTGTATTGTAATTTGCTTTGTGTTTCAGGTTATACAATTTAAATCTCCACAACTGTACAGATATTTTCTTCACTCAGTAGTAAGAGAAAATACCTCTCTCTAGGAACAGAAAAAGCAGGATGCTTTCAACATATCTATATCTGCTGTGGTCTTTCATACTCCAGTCTCAGTAATTTTGCTGCTGTTGTTTTACAAAACTCTATTTTCTTTTTTTATCTCCACAGACAGTGTGATCCTAGCCTAATGTAATTGGGGGTATTTGTTCTGTTTTTTCACCTTTTTAAAGGATATAAAGCTATTTCTGTGTAATTCTGTTCATCACTAATTGTTATCTGTAGTTGAGTCCTCTTAATTTCTGGTTAGGTTATCAATGTCAATATTTTATTTGTGATACTAGCAGTATTTTAGCCTTTCCTGACTATTTCAAAGTGATGTTTTAAACTTCAGCTTTGTCCTAAAACCTTGTGCTGTTCTATATTTTTTGCTTCACAATTAGGATTCAAAAAATAAGCAAATCTAAAATGTTAGTCCCTTTGTTTTTTTTTTCAGTCTACTGAGGGAAAAATTAGTTGTCAGACCATGTGGCCTGTCTTTACCTAAATGAGACATCTTGTTAGAACTCAGAAGAATATTGAAGCAGGCTTTATAAGAGTGGGTTACTGTACAGCATCATTTAAGCACTTGTTCTAAAGTTTTCCCAGTGATATGTCTATGAAACTTTTGGATCAAGAACTCCACTTTCACCTTCTGTTCAGAGGCTCTTGTTCAAATCCTTGGCTTTAAAAAATCTTTTTTATTTATGTTTTTTATTTTAGAGAGAATAAAACAAAACAAAACAGAACAAAGCAGATCAGAACAAAATAATGCAAGCAACACAAGACTTCAAAACAAGACAATAGGAAATCAACAGTGGCTACCATAATGTCTCCCATTTTCTTTGAAATAGTTGTCCATATTTTCACACACAAGGAATTCACGGAAAACAAAATAGTTTAGAACTGATCAAAACAAAAGAATGAAAGCATTATGGGCCTTCAAAACCAGGCAATAGGAAAATCAACAATGGCTATTGTAATGTCTATTTATTTTCTTTAAAATAACCATCCATACCTTCACACATATTGAGATCAAATAATAGAAAACAGACTAAAACCAATCAAAAGAAAGAATAAAAGCACTATTGGACTTCAAAACAAGATGATAGATAATCAGCAATGGCTACCATAATGTCTTGTTTTCTTCAAAGTAGCTATTCATACCATCACACATAATAAAATCAATTCTTGTAAACTCTTTAGGAGAAGTTCTAGGCATGAATAAGTCTCTACAGGTACATCTATATTTTATGTATTGGAGGGAAAAATAAAACAAAACAGAATACAAGGGAAACAAGAAACAAGAGACAAGTAAACAATAACAAACAGCACCAAACAATAATAATACAGGCTTTCAAAACAAGGTAGTAGGTAGGAATGTAAAAAACGTTGTTACTTTGCATAGTTATCTTCAAGAGTTACTCATATTACCAGACACAGACTTGCAAAATTGATCTAATCTTATGAGTGTTAACAGTTTTGTTCCAAGAACTAAAAGGATTAGTAGTACAATCATCTTAGCAATCTTAAGTGCATATATATATATATATATATATATACACACACACACAAATTTATATATTTTTTTCTTTTCCCTTCCTTCTTTTCTCCTTTTCCCTGAGTTATTTTTCCCCCTTTGAGCAGGTTCTTACACTTCCACAATATTTATCAAAGATTTTGTATCTTATTTACTCTTTCAATTTCTTATACTAGGGAGATAATATAGTATTTACACGTGTGTTTGATTTATTTCACTTATGAGTATGGTCTCAAGTCACATTTACTTACACAAGTCTCAATGTGATATTTCTTTATAGCTGAGTAGTACTCCATTATATGAAAATACCACATCTTTTTATCCATTCCTCAGTTGATGGGCATTTAGGTTTGTGACCAAGACTAAGCTATTACAAATTGTACTGCTATGATCATGGGGGCACATATATCACTGTGGTATGATGTTTTTGATTCTTCTGGGAATATGCCCAGAAATGGAATAGCTGGGTCAAATGGAACTTTCAATCCCAGGTTTTGAGGAACCTCTAGATGGATTTCCACAGTGGCTACACCAGTCTACACTCCCACCTACAGTGCAGGAGATTTCCTTTTCCCAACATCCTTTCCAGCATTTGTTATTAGTTGTTTTCTTGATCCTGGCTATTCTTTCTGGAGTGAGATGAAATCTTAGGGTTATTATAATTTCATTTCTATAATGAACAATGATGTTGAACAAATTTTCATGTATTTATTTGCATTTGTATTTTTTCAACTGAGAAACGTGTATCCATCTCTGATGCTCATTTTTGGACTGGGTCTTTGAATTTCAGGAGTCTGATCTTTTTCTGTAATTCTTTATATGTTCTAGATGGAAGTCCTTTGTCTGAGGGACAGTTGACTAAGATTTTTTCCCCAATTCATGGGTTTTCTTTTCACTGTGTTGGACATTTCTTTTCACATGCAAAAACTTTTTAATAAGATAAGCTTCCAGTTGTTGATTCTGGCAAGTATTTCCCACACAATTTGAGTTTTGTTCATGAATTCTCTGCCTACCCCTATGTCTTCAAGATTTCTGTTTAGTGTTTCTGTCTTAATATTTTTAATATTTAAAACTTTGACCCATTTTAACTTTAGTTTAATGCATGGTGATAGGCATGGGTCTAGTTTTAGTTTTTGGCATATGAAAAGTCAGCTTGTCTAGCACCACTTATTAAAGAGGCTATCTTTCTTCCAGTGAACATGTTTGACCCCTTTGTCAAAGATAGCATGACTGAGTGTGTTTGTAGTTGTGGTAGTACCTTGTAATCTATTCCATTGATCTTAAGGTCTGCTTTTATTCCAGTGCCATGCTGATTTTATCACTGTAGTTTTGTAGTATAACTTCAAGTCAGGGATTACAATGCCTCCTGCCTTGTCTTTGTTACCCAGAATTGCTTTTGCTACTCTAGGTCTCCTCTGGTTCCAGATAAATTGTAGGAATGATTTCTCTAGATCTGTGAGGTATGCTAATGGTATTTTGATTAGAATTGCATTAAATCTGTGTATCAGTTTTGGGAGAATGGCCAATTTCACAATGTTTGCTCTTCCAATCCATGAAGAAGGAATGTCTTTCCTTTTTCTGAGATCTTCTTTGAATTCTTTTTTCAGAGTATTGTAATTTTCACTGAATAGATATTTTACTTCCTTTGTTTGATTGATCCCAAAGTATTTCATTTTCTTATGCTATTGTAAAGGGTGTGCTTTCTTTTATTTCTCTCCCAGTGAGTTTGTTTTTTGTGTACAGGAATGTTATTGATTTTTGAGTGTTGACTTTGTGTCCAACTACATTACTGAATTTGGTTATTACATTTAGAAATCTTTCAGTGGAGTTTTGCAGGCCTTCTATGTAGAGTATCATGTCATCTACAAATAATGATAATTTAACTTCTTCCTTTTCTATCTTTATTCATTTTATTTCTCTCTCTTGTCTAATTGCTCTGGCTAATGTTTCCAGCACTATATTGATTAGGAGTGGTGATAATGGACTTCCTTGTTTGTTCCTGATTTCAGAGTTAAACCTTTCAATTTTTGACCATTTAATACGATGCTGGCTGTTGGTTTGTCATAGATGACTTATCAGATTGAGGTAAAGACCATCTATTCTGAGTTTTCATAGGGTTCTTACCATGAATGAGTATTAGACTTTATCAAATCTTTTTCTGCATCTATTGAAGTGATCATGAGATTCTTATTTTTGGCTTCATTAACATGGTGTATTACATTTATTGATTTGCATATGTTGAAGTCTCCCTGCATTCCTGGGATGAATGCCACTTGGTTGTGGTGTATAATCTTCCTGATTACTTGATGCATTCTATTTGCCAATATTTTATTGAGGATTTTTGCTTCCATGCTCATTAGGGAGATTGGCCTGTAATTCTCTTTTTTGGATGGGTCTTTCTCTGTTTTTGGTATTAGGGTAATACTTGCTTCCAGGAATGAGTTTATGAGAATTACTTCCTTTTCAATTTTATTGAAGAGTTTGACGAGTGCTGGCATTAAGTTTTCCTTGAATTTCTAGTAGAATTCAACTGTGAATTCATCAGGACCTGGGCTTTTCTTTGTTGGTAAGGTTCTAATTACATTTTCAATTTCATTAATTGAAATTGGGTTATTCAGCAATTTTACCTCTTCTTGATCCACCTTTGGTAATTCGTATGTTTTTAGGAATCTGTCCATTTCTTCTGTGTTATCAAATCTATGAGAGTAATGATTTATGAAGGATATATTGATGATTTTCTTTATTTCCACAGGATCTGTACTGATTTCACTCTCTTCATTCCTTTATTGCATGAATTTGAGTTTTTTCTTCCCTTTTAAAATAAGGTTGGCTAGGGACTTACCAATTTTATTTATTCTTTCAAAGAATGAACTCTTTGATTCATTAATTCTTTGTATTGTTTTCTTAGTCTCTATTGTGTTAATTTCTGCTCTGATCTTTACAATTTCCTCCCTTTTTTCGTCTTTCATTTTGACTTGTTCTTCATTTTCTAGAGGCTTGAGCATCAGGTTGTTTATTTGTGTTCATTCTGTTTTCCTGTTGTGGGAATTCACCATAATAAATTTCCCTCTGAGGACTGCTTTCACTGCATCCTGTAGGTTCCTGTAAGTTGTATTTCTATTTTTGTTTCCTTGTGCATATTGTTTAATCTGTTCTTTAATTTCCCTTGTGACCCAATGATGGTTCAGTAGTGTGTTAGTTAATTTCCGCATGCTTTTGGAGTTTTTGCAGTTTCTTTTGTCATTAATTTCCAGTTTCATGGCACTATGATCAGATAATATGCACGGGATAATTTCAATTCTTTTGCATTTACTAAAGCATGTTCTATGGGCTAGTATATGGTCTATTTTAGAGAATGTCTCATGTGAAGCTGAGAAGAATGTATATTCTGATGTTGTTGGGTGGAACACTCTATACATGTCTACTAAGTCCATTTGTTCAGAAGTTTGATTCAGTTCTGTTATTTCTTTGCTGATTTTCTGCCTAGTTGCTCTGTTGCTTTGCTTCAATGGGGTTTTAAGATCTCCCATTATAATTGTGTTGTTGCTTATTTACTTTTTCATTTCTATTAATATTTGTTTTACATTGATGGGTGTTCCCATATTTAGTGCATATATATTTAAGATTGTTTTCTCTTCCTCTTGAAATTTTCTTCTAACCGGTATGTAGAGCACTTCTTTATGTCATTTGACCATTCTTGGTTTGAAGTTCACATTGTCTGCAAACAGAATAGCTACCCCTGCTCTTTTTTTTGGGTTCCTGTTGCATGAAGCATTATTTTCTATCCTTTGACTTTCAGTCTATGAATTTCCTTTTGTTTTAGATGGATTTCTTGTATATAACACATGGTTGGATGCTGTTTCTTTATCCATTCTGCCAGTTTGTTTCTTTTTATTGGTGAACTGAAGTCATTTACATTACCGGTTATAAGTGATATATATTGTCTTATTTTTGTCATGTTATATTTCTGCTCTTGGTTCTTTACCTTTTCCCTCTGTTTAATTGTCTTGCTTAGTGTTTTTTTTTTCTGTTGGCATTCTTAAAGTCATAGTTATTTTTATGTCTATCTAGAATATCTTTCAGTGTTCTTTGCAGGGTTGGTTTAGTGGTCATGAAGTTCTTCAACTGTTCTTTGTCATGAAAGTATTTTATTTCTTCATCAATTATGAAGGACAGTTTTGCAGGGTACCTCAATCTGAGGTTGGAAGTCATTTTCCTTTAGGATTTGAAATACTTCACTCCATGCTCTTCCTGACTTGATTGTTTGTGTTGAGAAGTCTGCTGTGATCCTGATGGGCTTTTCTTTCTAGGTGATTTGTTTCTTTTCTCTCAAAGCTTGTAATATTCTTTTCTTATATTGAATTTCTGGGATGTTCATTATTATATGTCTGGGTGTAGATTTATTTTGGTTATGACTAATTGGAGTTCTATATGCTACACTTACCTGTGTGTCAGTTTCCTTTCCCATGTTTGGGAAATTGTCTACTATTCTGTAAATAGTCTTTTTTTTTTTTTTTTTTTGGCACTGGGGATCGAACTCACAACCTTGCATTTGCCAGGCAGGCACTTAGACCACTGAGTCAAACTCCTGGCCCTAGTTTTTTGAGACAGGGTCACACTGTGTATTTCAGGCCTGCCTTGTGCTCATATTGTAACCCAAGCTGGCCTTGAACTCACAACACTTCGCCTACTTCAGCCCCCCAAGTGCTGGGATTAAAGGCGTGCACCACCATGTCCAGTTTGTAAATAGTCTTTTTGTATCATTTGTGTTGTCACCTTCTTTTTTTACACCTATTAATCTTATATTGTTTTTGTTTGCATCACCTTGCAACTGTTGAATTGTTATTTCCTGATTCCTTGTTATTTTTAAAAGAACTTTCCTTTCCTGTTCACTAGCTGCAATCTTTTCTTCCAGGTCTGAAAGTCTGTCTTCAAATTCACTGAGGTGTTTTTGCCAGCTTTAGATGGAATTTTTGATTTCCTGCATATCTCTTTGAATCTGTTTCATGCATTTTATTTATTTCTCATATTCAATCAAGGTTTCAATTATTTATTTATTTATTTATTTATTTTTGTACCAGGGATCAAACTCACGATCTTGCACTTGTCAGGCAGGCATTTGTGCAGCTGAGCTAAAACCCCTGAGAAGGTTTCCATCTTTTTGCAGTGCTCCTGCATTTTTTAACTGTGTCTTCCTTAGATGAGTTCAGCAATTCTTTTATTATGTTTATCATGTCTTCTTTCCCCTGTGAGATTATTTCTGATTTGAGTTCCTTTACAGATTCATGGAGTTGTTTCTTTACTTCAGTTACTATTATTTCAGATGTTTCAGAAGTGTGGCTTATACTTTGTTATGTCCATATCTCTGAGGCTTGTTTGTGATGGGCTGGAGGTTTGAGATTTCCTTTTGCTCTTTTGTTTTGTCATTTTCCTGTATTATCCTGGAGCAGCCAACTGCAAAGTCTCAGTTGCTTTGTGGGTTGAAGATATCTGTCTATACTGCAAGGAGCCTCCCCAGTTCAGTGAGGGTCATTAGACAGGCCTTACCAGGTCCCCAGTGGCACTTGAAGGCTTCCAAAATGGGTTGACTATGCTGGACAGATCTTCAGATCACCCTTGTGGCACCCTGAAGCTCCTCATCTACTTAGGTTGCTGGGTGGGACTCTAAAAGGTACTGAGTGTCATACCAAGGCTGAACAGTTAGATGGAATACACCGTGCAGGGTGTCAGCTCATACCACACAGTGCTCCAATGCTCCCCAGCTGCTTGGGGTCACTGGGTGGCCCCTACCATGTTCTGAGCGAGATAGATACTCGACGAACCTAGAAGCTCAGAAATGGGTCATTCAGGAAAAGGCATAGGCAATGTGCAGGAAATTGCTCAACACAGTAAGCAAGAACAATGGAAAAGGCTCCTAACCATAAGCATTTCCCTTATGAGATTTGGAGTGAGTGACTTGGTGTGTGCTCAGCTCAGCCAGTCGTCCTGTGTCATCTCTCATCTCTGAGTGCTACTCTCTCACCCTTGTTGTCAGTCTGCCTGACCTCACTCTCTGCAGTGGGATGGATTGGCATCTCCTGTTTTTTACTCCCTGTGTTATTTTAGAACACTGCAAAAGTGACCTTCCCTTGGGATGTTCCATTTTCACTTTCAAAAGTGTACTTAGAATGTCAAAACAAAATAAAATAATACATATAAACCATTTATTTCCCACTTTTCTAGCAATATCTCTGTAAGGCCATGTAGAGACTTTTAATTGACAAAGACAAGGGCATCTATTTTTAATCTACTTAATAAGAACAATGCCAAATCTTGACAAATTTTGCCCAGTGGCCCACTCTCACTCACAAAAGTATTATTTTTATTTCTTCACAATTTATGTAACCATGTAGGTCATTTCCCAACATGTAACCAATCCTAACCTTGAAGTCAGCTTTACAGATCCTCTATCACAGCCTCTCACTGCCAGAGAAACAGGTAGCAAGTTATTAACATAATTAACTGCAGTCCTTCCAGTCTGAGTCACTGTTGCATCTAGAAAAAATATCTAGCACCTAGAGCTGAGTGGAAAAGAGGTTTATTTTGACTCACAGATTGAATCCATAATTGACTGTCTCCAAGGCAGAAACAGAGAGGTGCTAGTCATCCCACACCAGGCAGGAAACAACAAGAGAAGGCCAGTGACCTACCTCTTTTGAGCAAGCTCTGCATATTCAACTATGAAGTTAACAGAACAATGAGTGTAGCACCCCTTGATCCAATTACCTTTCAAACTCATGATGTCATTAACTATATGAACTAAAATATCGATAAGTTCTAATGATAAGGATGTAAATAATTGGGGGGCAGGAGCATGATTTTTTCTTATGGAAACCATCCAGCTACCCTATGAACCCTGTGCTTACAAATGGGATGATGAAGACACTAATCATTTTAAGGTTAGATGAGTTTTCATAGATAGTTCAGGTTGCTGTGTTACTTAAAGGGTAAGCCACTTGCTGACTTATTTTCTTTATTACCTTTTAAAGAATGGTTACATAAGAAAAAGTTACCACCTTCAATATGTGACTGGTAACATTCAGAACTATAATAAATTTGTGTATTTCAAATCATCAAATGTTTGTCACTATAGTAATAGAAACTAATACAGTGATAATCTCAAGACAGAAAATACTATTCACTAGATTACTGAGAGTTCTGTAGATGTGTGTCTCCTTTATATTAAATAGCTAGCTAAATATGGCTGATAGCAATATATAGGGGCTTCTTTAATATGTCTTATGTCAATGTGATTAGTGATTAAGGTCTTGATCCCATTCATTTATTTAGAGTTCCAGTCTTGTCAGGCTAGCACTGGTCAGTGTTTTCACGTGTAATCAGTCTTGTAGAAGGAAAAAAAAATGTAAACTCTGCATGAAATTTTTTGTACAGTGTGTAAAAGTGATATTCACACTTTCTGTCTACACTAACCAAAATATGGTAACATATCCTTTCTTATATGTTGGATAGTTAATTAATAAAGTTTAGAATTACCCACTGATGAAAGAGTAACATGAATGATGCTATTATTAGCACAATTTGACAACAGTTATTTTGCACAGAATTTTATACACATACTTACAATCTTTCTAGTCAAACTACTAAAATTTAAAATGAGATATTACTTGTAGTTTTGCAAGTAATGGAAAGAACCCTGCCAGAAATATATAACCATTCTAAGAAAAATAACTAAATTAGGGTGTCAGTATTTTAATGCAGGTAGAATAGCTCCAGATTTGTAGAGATCTAATTTAGAAAGATTCCCCTGGAGAATTTATAAAACATTGATAATTTATAAATGCAGCCTGCATGTACATCCCATTATCACTGTAGTTTATTATATACACTACTACCATCCTAAATTCTACTGGTGCCTTCAGTACTTCTGTGTACCTGCTTTGTCTTCCTCTTATCTTGCTGAGGGGAGCTTGGTGACATTGGGTGGCCCAGATAAACAGTCCATTTTTTATTCATCTCTCTAAAGGGATCATAAGATATGTATCTCAGTGGGTATGTTATTTCATTACCCATTGTGGGTTACTAATGAGTTGGTAGCTGGTAATTTTCAGTATCAGTTTACTTCCTGACCCCTTACTGAAAATTATGGGTTCACCTTTACTCATCTTCCTTACACAGATTAGTGGTATTAGAAGTGTTGTAATTTATGTATAATGTGTAAATTAATTTTTTCCCAAGATAAAATCAACCAACCTAAATCAAAATAAATAAATAAATAAAAAAGGCAAAACACACTCAAGCAAATAAGTTAATAAACTAATAGACAATATTATTAGTATATTCAACTCAGTAAGCTAGTGTGAATTATAAATATGTAATTCAAAGGAGACCATTTTAATTTAGCTGAAAGAAACATCCTGGGAGATTGTTATACATACATTTATCTGTTTGGATCCTCATGTCTGAGTTGAGTGTCCTTCCCATGTGACCTGACAACATGAAAAATCTTCTATCTTAATATTTATCACATAGGACTTTATCTTTTGATTTTCACCTCTGGGTCCCACAATAACCTGGTAAGCTTCAAGGAGACAGAAACTATGGGGATTTGGCATTTCATTTTAGTTTCTCAAATGCACTAAAAACTGACCAATTTATGTTCAAATGCCACTTGAATAAATGAACAAGGACATTTATGAAAACTTGCATAAGATTTTACTCAAGAAGTTCACATTTACATTTTAAAAATTGAATAAAATGTCTTTTCTTTAAATGTGGTTCAAGCTAACAAATAATAATTTTATTCAGTGTTTAATATGTTTAAGAAGTTCTTCTGGGATGTTATAGTTATTGAAATTCATGTAGCTTGATTGAGGGGAAAGCAATTATTGGAAAACAAAGGCAATCCAGAGTTGGCCATGCCAAATTTTATGATATTCCTTTTTGTTAATATCGTATGTTCAGTGATGAGCTGAAACCAGGTAGCACTTTACTGTCTTCTGCACTCAGTCTCGCATGCCTGCTCCTTGCTGTTGCCTGAGAAAGTGCTCTACATCTATTGCCATCACCCATAATATGCCCAGCTTTCAGTTCAGATGCATGAGGACTTCCTAGGTCAATGAATTGACCCACATCTTTGGATTGTGGAATGACTGAAGCACAATGGTGTCCTCATTTCATGGCTAATTCTTCTCATCACTCCCAAGTCACTTTTATCTTTCCATTAAAATAATAAATCCTTTTAAGAATGTTTTTCTTTTTAAAGAGGCAGTAAAATCTGTAACATTTGCACAGTGGAATTTATAATCCAGATGGGAGATGTTAAAATATAAAAGCATATATATATATATATATATATATATATATATATATATGTGTGTGTGTGTGTGTGTGTGTGTGTGTGTGTGTGTAAAGTTTGTTAAATATTAATGGACCCTGGTGAATCAAAGATAAGAAATACAGGAAAAAGTAATGATGTGGAGTGAGATCTTTCTGTGGTCTCAATGATTTTGGTCTTCCAAAATTCACATATGAAACCTAATCCCCAAAGCTTTAATATTAAGTGTGGGCCTTTAGTAGATGATTACATTGTGAAGGTAAAGCCCTCATGAGTGTTACTTTTGTTATTATAACAGAGACTCAACAGAGCTTGTTTGCTCTCATCATTTAGAAGTTTCTGTCTGAGAAATAAACCCTGACTGCACACTGAATCCATTAGTCCTTCAATCTGGACTTCACAAATTCCACAACCATATTAATTAAATACATATTGTTTATAAGTCATCTCATTTATGATATTTTGTTATAGTAGTTCAAGTTGTACAAGACAGAATTTAAGTGTGGAGTAAGTAGCAGGTCAAGGAAACAATGAAAATATTACATCTATACAGATAAGTATGTTTTTTGAAAGTATTAATATAGCTACTACATACAAGACAGTCATTTATAACAATTTTAATTCATTCAAGAAAAGAAAAGTGTTCTTATTGACCTCTTCTCAATTATCCAGGAAAAGGAGTTTTATTTGAGGTGCAGTTAGTTCCTTTACTCATTTTTAAAAGATGTCTTACATATTTAATTCTCAGTAGAACTTGGGTGATAATTTTTGATAAGCAGCCTGTAGTCACTGAATATGTCTTGTCTATTAGAAAATTTGTGTAAAGAGAGAAATATAAGTGTGTGTATTCAATCATTAAGTTAGACTTTGAAATACTTTTTTTATACATACACAGTAAAGTTAACCTTTTATTTTCATAAGACAATTATTTTGCCGATTATTCTACAAATCTTTGAGAAACAACATGAAAGACATAAATTTTTAAAGCCCTATTATACTATATTTAAGGTGATAGAATATTTTCTCTTAGCTCTTATAAATGCATAGTAACTAATTAAGAATATTAACAAAACCTGAGAAGAGTAAACATCAAGTTGAAAATACTATTATTTTAAAAATATAAACATTCTCATTGTTTAAATCTTCAAAGCAGTTAAAGCTGATTATAAGCCATGAGGCATATGAATAATGGAAAATCCATCCCTAAATCATCTCATTTTTAATGAAATTGTCAAACTCATTTCTCACAACTCAGAATTCTGTGTCAGTAATGAAAGTCTGCTGAGAATTTTGCATGTTCATGACATGAATTTCGTAAGTCATAAATTTCACTCAGTGTTTTTTGCCAATTTACTTTGTCATTGTTATCACAGGTGTCATTTTTGTACTATTGAAATTGCTGCTTCTTTCGCTTGGTATAAACACAAATGTTTCTGGAAGATTATCCTCCGAGAAATTGGTTGTTGTGTAATGAACTTTAGGTGAGATGCATATAGTTAACCTCTTCTGCTTGGATACCTCTTGTTTAGAATTAAAAATCTGGAAGTATGTTTAATGAATTTTTGGCAGAGTCATTTATCTCTAGATTTTGGACAATATAAGAGCTCAAGTAAATGTACTTGTGGGCTGAAGTGGTAGGGTAAATACATTCATGAGTATTCTGTTCAACAAGTTAACAGAGTTTACATAGCTGATATTGCTTCATTATTTTGAAAGAAATCTAACAAAATACATTTGCATTCTGGATTTTATTTCTCTATTTATTTAATTTAGTTTTGCTGACTCAGTTTTTAAAGTTTGTCTTTACTACCCACCACAGAGAAGGGATTTCTTTGTATTTGATGAGGGACCTCAGAATCAAAAGTTACACTCCCTGTAAATACCAAATTTAGGAAATATAGACCTTAGTTAATTCATGATGATTTCCTGAGGAACAGCACGATGTACTTCATAGGGGAAATAACTAATAAAAACTTCAAAAACTGTGAAGCACAGAGGACAATTAGTGTGAACAGAGTATCAATGTGTTGATCAGAAAAATCTGCCATCAACAGAAGACTTGGGTACATTCACTGGTTTTAATTTCTCATCATCTTAGTGCAAAGGACTGAGCTAAATAATCATGCTGTTCCAGTTGGCTCTGCAGTTATTTTGCAGCCTTTTCATCCAGAGATGAATGACTTAGTCTCATAAGCAGAAAGTAACGGAACAATGTAGAGCCAGTCACAGCCTAAATCTCAAGAGCTCTTACATGATTGTCTTCTCCCTCTTAAATCTAGTTTCTGTGAAATGAGTAGGCCCAGGCTAGACCACTAAAGGATGAGCACAAGGGACCTAATCACCTTCTGCCCTCGCTGATGGGCAGCTGAGTCCAGAAAGAGAGCTAGTGAGCTGACCAGACGCTAATGTCAGATGCATAAGAGAAGCCCTGATGAAACGAGGAATTATCTTACTCCAACCAAAACTATTGATATACATGAAGATGAGCCCAGTTACCTACTTTTTCAATGTTGTTAAGTTTACAGATACTTTGTTTTGCAGAAATTACTTCCCAATATAATTTTCAAATTGAAATTCAATGAGTAAATTTTACTTCTTCCATTTGTACCTTTAAATAACAGGCTATGCTTTCCAAGTAAAATTCCCTGACCTAAAAGGAAATCTAAAGTATACAGGATATTGTCTTGCTGATCTGTTATGTGCTTTTGTATACTTCTTATAGCATTCTTATGCAGTCTATTATAGCCATCAATTATCATTGTTATATTAGTAATATAAAAGCATTACTAGCAATTGTTAAATTGTATTTTTATTATAAGCATATTTATATTAATTTGAAACCAAGATACCTATGTCTCCTGATGATCATTAAAAAATTCGTGAAATAGAACACATTTCTACTTTGTTTCTTCACCCTCTTCTCAGATAGCCACCATCTTGAAGGTAGACATCAACTTTCGTTGTCTTTAAATGTCTGAGATCATTCACCATGAACATCCAAACTCATTTGATTGGTGGTCCCTTAAATCAAAACTTAGTTTTCCACAGTTGAATGTAACATCTAGTTACATGATTAACTGCTGTGATATAGCTGCCATCATAGAAAATAGCCCAAATTGGACTCCATGAATGGGGGAATTGATTTGTTTTGCTACTTGGAGGTATCTGGCTTCAGACATGGATTTAAACTGGGTTCAGTGTTTTTCACTCTACGAATAATCTCTCTTTTCCTCAGTGTTGCCTTAATGTACAGGCAGACTTTTTACATGTTGTGATAAAAAGGCTGCTGGGTGCCTAAGACATCTATGTTTTCTGGAGACCTTTCCCTTTCCAATGGTTTCAGCAAGTTTCGAGATAGATCCTCACTGGATTTTATTGCATCACATGTTGTGCAGGAACTATATTCTCCAAGAGAATGGGAATTTCCAAGCTGGCTACACTGATGAAAACAAGGTAGGGTGGGAGGTGGTGGGGTTACTATCACTCAATCATGTGGATCAAGAGAGAGCAGATTCCCAGGGGAATGTCTGTTGCTAATACCAGAAGGGAGAACAGATGTTGACAGGGAAGTTACCATTAGAGCAGAAGTTTCCAGCCTTGCTGTACATTCTGGTTACCTGGTGTAACAGTTGAAAAACGTCCTCAGAACACAAGTAGTGCTTTACTTAGTGTCAAGTGTGACCTGAATGTCAGTATTATTTTCAATTGTCAAAATGGTTCTCAGGAACAGTTGAGGAAAGAAATCTCTGCATTAAGGAATTAATGTGAATTAAGCCTTAACCTTAGACACGCACCTGAAGTGCTGTGGATTAGTGCACCAGAGCATGTCTCTTGGGTTGGAGTTTCCAACTCTTGAGGAAACCAAGAGTCAGGGTGGTACAATAAATGTTACAGTCAATTGGAGAATGCAAGGAGGCTATCACTGTCCCCAATCTGATTTAACAGCCCCCTTCTATGGACACAAACTGCTATGACTGATAACAAATTATAGAATTAAATTTTGAGAAATTGTTTTTCCAGAAAATTAAAGGATACACTGGAACACCTTTAATTACAGAATGAAAAATTAACTTCTCAATCAGAGGCAAGTTTCGTCATGGCCAAGTGTCCACACCTTTGGGAATCCCTAGCACCACCCATCTGGCTATTGAGTACACACCTGATTTCTCCCAGATCCTTTTGGAGTGAGGTGAGACATTCCCATCTGTGCTGCTTCACAGAGTTTTCTTCTAACTGCTTGGAGAACTGGATTCTTTTCATCTTTCCAGTGAGCCAAAGTTATAGCCAAGCAAAAGAAGCCCAGTGCAGACTGCAAGTGTGAGGAAGAGATAGCCAAATCTGCTACTGTTATTGTGGGAGTCACCATGAGTCCCCAGAGAAGCCCTAGTAACTAATCAGGTGGGCTGGGCAGTTGGACATAGCTGAAGCCCACTTGGTTTTAGAGGTTGCCAGTTTCCTGACTCTTAACACTCAGAATTCCCAGTCTTCTCTTTCCAGAGTTAGGTCCAGGGGAGCCATGCTGTAGGACTTCTAGAATTTTAACTTTGGAGAAACCAAGAAACCAGAATACTCAGGAAAAGGAAGTGGGTACAGTAGAATATGTGAAATTCCAACCCCCAAACCTTGATTCCTGTCTGTATTTCTCCCTGAACCTGTTTCATCAACTGTAGAAAGTGTATTGGATGCCACCTAAGAGTTTTCCAGGATTTTCATATTTTAAGATTATAAAGAGTCAATGGGTGGTTTGAGGCCAATGGAGTGCTTATGATCCCTCCCTTATTTTAAGAACCAAACACACACCCTTTCTTCTTCTGTTTTCCCTTTTCTTCGCAGAACACCCTCACTGTCATGGTATATTTGTGATGCTTCTCAACATGTGTGAAAGGAAGCCCATCCAAAAGTTTTAGTTCTGCATTGCCTTGAGAGATGTACTGCACTCTACAGATAGGGAGCAAGTTCTATTCTGTTTTTGCTTCTCTCCATCCTCGGTCACCTCTCTCCTATCCTTCCTGGCTTCTTCACTCTCCCCTTTCTTTTCCTTTTTAAAGATTATGAACATGAAATTTTGATTCTATAATTTCCCCAGAACTATATATCAGATAAATGACAGTCAGGACTAATCTAAGAACATATGCTTCTAGTGCCCAAACTCTTTCTTTAATAGCTGCAATGATTCCAATATACAAATAATGTGCAACTCGATGTCACATGGAAAGGCGAGGGTAGTCTTACTACGAGTATATCTGGGTTTGTGAGTAAGAGAAAATAAAAAGGCAATTGTAGATAGAATATAAAGTGTAAATGCTCCAGGTGTTTCTTACTACATAGTGCACTCACAATAAACAGAAGACAGATCATGATGTAAATAATAAGATAAAAGTAGGGATTTTATCTTTATTCCAACAACAGTAGAAAAATGAAGAATCCACTGAGGCACTCTTCTTCTAGGGTTTAGAAATAAGTTTATCTGTGTCTCTTTTTTATAACTAATTCTCTACTCTGTAAATCCAGACTTCATCCTCACTTCCCTTTGCCAGCATCAGTGTAGTATAACAATCACAAAATACTGATATATGCCAGAAAAAGTTGGAGTGACATTAATTCTTTGTGCCTATTTTTGTAAAATGATTAAGCAAAATGAACAGCTATTATTTCCATTCATTGCCACCTCAAAAGAGGTAATAAAGGTATAAGCTTTACTAAGAGTTCCAGGAATTGAAGTCTGAGAGTTCCTTCTATCCCAAAAGACTTACACCTATTTTTGAAATTATTTTTCCCAACATTTTAAATTGGTTTCACAAATTCAAATGCTAATGAGAGTAAGATAATGAATTATATGAGTTAACTTGTTCATGTTTAGAAGATAAATAAGCAGTTAAAATTATTAATTTAAGATATATTTTAGGGATTCATTGAAGATTTTTAATATACCTTGGTTGCTAGATGATATTAAGTAATTATTGCTGATTTTAAATGTAATAATGAAACTGCTTATATACATATGAAATATACTGGTTTAGTGGGACTTAACACTGACAAGGTTATACAAAGGACACTATCAAAGAAGATGGCTGTATTTCAAGTTTAGTTACCAAATGATCATCAGGCTCATCCATCGAGCAAGAGAAGGCACGCATGGAAACACATTGGAGTGTAGGTTATGGACATGTTGATATGAAATGCAAAGATGACTGCCTGGTCAACGTTCTTGTGAGTCATCTAAATATTGATTCATAGTTTAATGGAGACATCTACCTAATGATACAGATTTCAGATCACCAATTTAAGTGATGATATTTAAAGCAGACAGATTATCATAGAAAATGTACAGAGTGAGAAGAAAAGAAGATATTGTGAATACTGAAAAATATCATTTTAGTCCTCCCAGTAGCAATCTCCTTAGTCCTCTTTTTTAAGAGTGTGTACTTGATTGACACCTGACCAATCATAGTACTCTGTTGTCTTGGCCATTCATACATATTACTAAAGTGGTAAAACTGGAACAGTTAAGATACTCTTTTCTGCTTGTCTTTCAAGTTGTGTGTAAGTAACTTTAAGGGAACTTATATATAACTCTTAAATACAGCATTAATTAAAGTTTAAACAGAGCAAAAGCAAAACATTTTTAAATTCTCATAAGAAGGAACCAGTAGTAAAAAGCAAATTATAGTAAATCAAAATACAAATGATGACATGCAATATTATTGATCTAATCCAGAGTTTAGAGAATGACTTAGGTTTACCTGTAACAACAGTAGTTCACCGTTAATGAATAGAGTGATTCTACCGAAGTAAAGAGGGAATAGTTTTTGAAAAAATTAATGTACTGAAATGAAAAATTAAAAAATAAATTTGTAAAAATAAGAGCATAATATGCAACATTGCATAAGCAGCCTAGCCTTCAGAGTGTTTTCCTTTGATTCTTGAACAATTTCAGTTTTTTCCTTCATATAAATAGAGATACTCCACTGACATGGTAAGTTAATTTTAGTGCAATTAAAAGAAGGAAAGGCATCTATTTTGAAATTATTCAGAGAGCAGCCTATAATTACCTTCACAGGAAAGAATTGTGGAATTCCTATAAAGCAGATAACCAGAAAAAATAATTCCTCCTGCTTTCAAGTATTTTGACCACTTAATTTCCTACCAAAATTATAAATACTCAAATTATAAAATATTTCTGTACGTTTCTTTTCCTTATTTGCTAAGCTGCGAGATACAACTATCTTGAGTTCAAAATGGTATATCATTATTACAGTAAATACACAAAATTTTAGTAAGTTGGGATGTGGTAAAATCTTATTTATTAATATTATTATTTAGCAAAATTTATTCTGCTCATTCTGTTTCCACTAGGCCAAAGATAGACATTTATAGAAAGTACATATAATTATTATATTTTAGCTAAAGACCTATGAAAACAGACAAAAGTTGAATTACATCTCTTATATTTTTGCTATCTTTTTGAACTTTAAGAGATCTATATCATTAAATATGTAGCTTATATTCTTTTAAGAGTAGCTAAGTAGATGCTCATACTTAATTCTTTTAAATGTGTTCTAAACAACTTAATATTATGCTGATGGAATATATTATTAGATGCTACTTTGTAATTTAAAATAAATCCAACTACTTCTAATGTGTACGGTGGCCAATTTGTAATTATGATCTCCATGATGAGATTCTTCCAGGAAATGAGAGGGGCATTATAATTTAAATGAAGTTGTAGATCTGGTTGATTTTAATTTGTGACCTTGAGGTCAATAGTTATTTGGTGTAATAACCCTCCAGTAATGGGGAAATTCAAGGCACATTTGTATAATGAGAAATCATAACTAGTTATAGTCCAGGATGATGATTTCTCTCTTTGCCATTCTGATCTGCTGCGATTTTGCCTTCATTTTATAGACTTCATACCTCTAACTTTTAAGAGATGTCTTTACTACACAAAGTTATAAACTTAGTATTTAATTTACAATAAAGTTTACTATATCTGCTAGGTACCATACTGTGCTACATTTATATTCTTAATACATTTAGACATATGCTTTTATTGTCTTTGTGATAATACCGGTATTAGTATTGGCTTAATTCTTTTTTTCCAGAATTGTCTTTCAGGCATTAGGATTTTCCTACATTTAATTATTTATTGCAAAATTAAAATGCAGATTTTCCAGATAGAAGAAGTTAAGAGCAGAGATGTCCTTGTGTAAAACTTTTTATTGCACATCAAGACAAAAATAAAATTTATTACAGGGTTAGAAGCTAGCATTTCCAAGTTAAATGAGAATTACTCATAGTAAAATAACATAAAATTCAATCTTTACTCATCATTACTTGAATTAGAATTTAACCTTGAACTTAGAGTCATGCAAATCAAAATACAGTCAAAACTTTAAGAAGTGAACGATAAAAATTTGTACTGCATAGGAGTGGTTTACCCATGAATAACAGTAGTAAGGTTAACTGCGTGGGTGATGCATCTTGAAAAATTGTTCTGTGGGTAACAGAAATTCATTAGCTGTTTATCATGCATTATTTTAATTAATATCCATAATCACTGGATGAGATACATACCATCGTTATATCCTTAAAAGTATGAAATGTGAATCTTGAAAAATTACACTGCTGGTTCAAAGTCACATTACTACTTGGTCAGTATAGATCTCCTCAATTTCACACTTCACCCTCACTGAGCTACAGCTTTTAAAGTGTGGTGTTTGACTACCTGCTATAGATCTGTAGTAGAAATCAGTATAACTAACTGTGGCTCATAAGAATCTACCATTTAGAATATGGACTAGGAGTCACATTTCTTTCATATGCAATGCTACAGAGAGCAAGAAGTACCAGTAAGTAATCATTTTTTACTTTAATTCACTTCAGATAATATACATTTGAAGAGGATTGTTGAAAAAATCAACAGTAGAGTGAGATAAAGTGCTCATGTTAGCAGTGAACTGTCTATACTCACAGAGCCCTGAAGTGGTAAAGGCTTCCAACATTGCCTTCAGGGGTCTCCTGCTTCTTCTGATGAGGGTTTTGTCCAGAGCCCTAAGGTCTATCCAGGCCCTTGCGTGTCACCCATTTCCCCATCATCACCTCTGTCAGTAGAGATTGTGGAAAAACAGGTGCTGTGAACACCCACTCCATGCTCAGTTCCTGTCATCAACATTTAATGATAGGCTCTGTTCAATAAATATATCACAGAGCTTGAGTTCTGCTTAGAATTTCTTTAATATCAGTTCTTCTTTCCTGTAGTTGTAATAGATGAAATAAATATGCTTATTTAAGGTCTTTCATATTTAAATGAAAAAATTCCTTTCGTTATTTTACATTAAAAAACAAACCTAGAAAACTGATCTCTCAGAGGGAAATTAAAGCAAATTAAAGGGGCCAGGGTTATGGTTCAGTGGCACAGCGCCTGCCTGGCAAGTGTGAGGCCCTGAGTTCAACTCCCACTACACCCCCCCACCAAAAATTAAACTCTAAGAACATCAAAACAGGAACTTTGACATTGAGTATTTGAAATAGAGATGAAATAAATATTTAACATGTTTTGGGTTTTAAATAGC
>RJWM01009695.1:0-66839 GCA_004363535.1 Dasyprocta punctata | reverse complement strand
AGATAACGATGCGCAAATTGCAACCATTGTCAAGCTTCTATCTTCCGGTTTTGTAAACCTGCAATGTTGTGTATTTATGCTAGTTGTTTGCTTGTCTCTTTTGCTTGTTGTTTTTACTATATATGTCATTTTTTTGTTGTTGTTGTTGTAGTTTTTGTTTGTTTTGTTTTTCTTCGCTTAAATAAAATTAAAAAAAAATGTAACCAAAGATTGGGTTTTAGGTATTTTAATATCTTTGGAGAAACCTTGTTCCTTGAAGCATCCAATTGCATACTCATCGGCATATGTGATGAAGTTCAGGAAGTCATATTTTATTGCTATTCATTTATTTATTTCTTTATTGCTCTTTTGAAACAGGGTCTCGCTGTGCAGTTCAGGCTGGCCTTGAGTTCGCTTCGTAACCCAGGCTGATTTCAAACTCACAACCATCCTCCTGCCTCAGCCTCCCAAGTGCTGGGATTACAGGTGTGAGGCACAACGGCTGGCAGGATGTCATGTTTTAAATGATAGTCTTTCAAATGATTTGTATCCTTTGACTTGTTGATTTGATGTTACAGCACAGAAAAATCTCTGTGAATCCTTGGGATGGGGACATTTAGAAACAAATACCAGCAATGTCACGGCCATCTTTTTCTTTCCTTTTAAATTAATTTAGTTTTTATTCTTTTAAAAATTATTAGCACATTAATTATACAAAAGAATGGGCTTCATTATAGCATTTTCATACAGATATTTGAAGTACTATGACCACAGATCCCCATTATTCGCTGTTATTCTTTTTTTATTTGAGAGAAAAAGGACACATATTAGAAAGACAAAAGGCAAAAGAGACAAACAAATGACTAGAGTAAATGCACAACAGTAACATTATAGGTTTACAAAACAGGATGATAGAAACTTGAAAATGGTTGCAATATTGCTTCTCTTTATTTTCAAAATGGTTGTTTACATTAACAGATATAGACATGTAAAATTGATCTAATCATATGAGTATTAACTGTTCTTTCTCAATAACTAATACATTCAGCAGTATGTTCGTTTTAGTTATCTTACATATACATATATACAGATTTATATCTTTACCTTTGCCCTTCCCTCTTTCCCCCTTTTCCCTGCCCAATTACTTTTGCTCTTCAAACCATTTTATACCCTTACATAGTGTTTGTTACAGATTTTGGATTATATATACATTTTAAGTTTCTTACACTAGGGAGACAATACGGTATTTACACATTTGGGTTTGATTTATCTCACTTATGAGTATGGTCTCAAGTCGTGACCATTTACTTATAAAAGTCTCAATACAATCTTTCGTAATAGTTGAGTAGTACTCCATTGTATAAAAACCCCACATCGTTTTTATCCATTCTTTGATTGATGGGCCCTTGGGTTGATTCCAAGATCTGGCTATTATAAATTGGGTTGATATAAACATGGGTGCACAAATATCACTGTGTTATGATGTTTTCAATTCTTCTGGGAAAATGCCCCGAAGTGGGATAGCTGGGTTGAATGGGATCTCTAATCCTAGTTTCTTGAGGAATCTCCACACTGATTTCCACAGTGGTTGCACTAGTCTACACTCCCACCAACAGTGGAGAAGAGTTCCTTTTTCCCCACAGTGCCTCCAGCATTTGTTGCTGGTTGATTTTTTAATCTTGCTCATTCCTTCTGGAATGAGATGGAATCTCAGAGTTGTTTTAATTTGCATTTCCCGAATGACCATTAATATTGAACATTTTTTCATAGATTTATTGGTCATTTGTATTTCTTTCTCTGAGAAGTTTGTATTCATGTCAGTTGCACATTTTTGGATTGGGTCTTTGAATTTTAGGGGCCTGATTTCTTTTAATTCTTTATATGATTTAGATAGAAGTCCTTTGTCTGATGGACAATTGGCTAAGATATTTTCCCAGTTCGTGGGTTTTCTTTTCACTCTGTTGGAGATTTCCTTTGACATGCAAAAACTTTTTAGTAAGATGAGATCCCAGTTGCTGATTCTGGGAAGTGTTTCCCTTGCAATTTGATTTTTGTTCATGAACTCTCTGCCTACAAGTATGACATCAAGATTTTTACCTACTCTGTCTTCTAGTAAGTTTAGTGTCTCTGTTTTAATATTCAGATCTTTGATCAATTTTGACTTTATTTTAGTGCATGGTGATAGACGTGGATCTAGTTTTGGTTTACAGCATATAGAAATCCAGTTTTTCCAGCACCATTTGTTAAACAGGCTATCTTTCTTCAAATGTACATGTTTGGCACCTTTGTCAAAGATGAGGTGTCTAAGTGTGTTTGTAGTTGTGGCTGTATCTTTTGATCTATTCCATTGATCTTCAGGTATGTTTTGATTCCACAACCATGCTGATTTTATCACAATAGCTTTGTAGTATACTTTCAAGTTGTGGAATGTGCTGTCTCCTGCCTTCCCTTTGTTGCCCAGAATTGCCTTTGCTATTCTAGGTCTTTTCTGGTTCCAGATGAATTTCAGGAATGCTTTCTCTAGTTCTGTGAGGTAGGAAAGTGGCATTTTAATTGGGATTGCATTAAATCTGTATAATAATTTTGGGAGAATGGCTATTTTCACGATATTTGTTCTTCCTATCCATGAACAGGGAGTATCTTTCCATTTTCTGAAATATTCTTCTATTTCCTTCTTCAGAGTAATGTAATTTTCATGGTATACATATTTTGCTTCCTTTGTTAGATTAACTCCTAAGTATTTCATTGTTTTGGATGTTATAGTGAAGGGTGTGGTTTCCCTTGTTTCTCTCTCAGTGAATTTGTTGTTTGTGTACAGAAATGCTATTGATTTTTGTGTGTTCACCTTGTATCCAGCAACGTTACTGAATTTGGTTATTACTTCTAGAAGTCTTCTAATGGATTTTTCGGAGTCTTCTATGTAGAGTATCATATCGTCTGCAAATAATGATAATTTCACTTCTTCATTTCCTATCCTTATTCCCTTTATTTCTTTCTCTTGTCTAATTGCTCTGGCTAATTTTTCCAGAATTATATTGAATAGGAGTGGTGATAATGGACATCCTTGTCTTGTTCCTGATCTTAGGTTGAAAGTTTTAAGTTTTTGTCCATTTAGTAAGATGTTGGCTGTTGGTTTATGATATATGGCTTTTATCAGGTTGAGGTAGAGACCATCTATTCCGATTTTCTGTAGAGTTTTTATCATGAATGGGTGTTGGATTTTGTCAAAAGCTTTTTCTGCATCTATTGAGATGTTCATGTGGTTTTTGTCCTTGGCCCTGTTGCTATGGTGCATTACATTTGTTGATTTGTGTATGTTGAACCATCCCTGCATTCCTGGGATAAATCCCACTTGATCATGATGTATAATGTTTCTGATAACTTTCTGTATTCTATTTGCCAGTATTTTATTGAGGATTTTTGCATCTATGTTCATTAGGGAGTTTGGCCTATCATTTTCTTTTTTGGTTGGGTGTTTCTCTGGTTTGGGATTAGGGTAATAGTTGTTTCCAGAAATCAGGTAGGGAGACTTGCTTCCCTTTGAATTTCTTTGAAGAGTTTGAGGAGTGTTGGCATTAAGTCTTCCCTAAATGTCTTGTAGAATTCAGCAGTTAAACCACCAGGGCCCGGGCTTTTTTTGTTGGTAGACTCCTAATCACATTTTCAATTTCATTAGCTGAAATTGGGTTATTCAGCACATTTACATCTTCTTGATTAAGCTTTGGTAATTCATAGGTTTCTTGGAATCTGTCCATTTCTTCTGTGTTATGAAATCTATGTGAGTAAAGCTTTTCAAAGTAGGTGTTGATGATCTTCTGTATTTCCACAGGGTCTGTAGTGATTTTACCCTTTTCATTTCTTATTACATGAATCTGAGTTTTTTCTTTCATCTTTTTGATAAGGTTGGCTAGAAGTTTATCAATTTTATTTACTCTTTCAAAGAACCAACTCTTCGCTTCATAATTCTTTGTATTGTTTTCTTAGTTTCAATTGCATTAACTTCCACTCTAATCTTGATAATTTCCTCCCTTCTTTGTGCTTTGGACTTGACTTGCTCTTCTTTTTCTAGAAGTTTGAGGTGCATCATTAGGTTGTTTATGTGTGTTCTTTCCATTTTTCTGATGTGGGAGTTTAGTGCTATAAATTTCCCTCTGAGAACTGCTTTCATTGTGTCCCACAGGTTCCAGTAATTTGTATTTGCATTTTCATTCAAGTGTAGATACTTTTTAATTTCTCCTTTAACTTCTTCTGTGACCTATTAGTTATTTAGGAGAGTATTATTTAATTTCCATGTGTTTATGTGGTTATTGTAAGTTATTTGTCATTCATGTCCAATTTTACTGCACTATGGTCAGATAATATGCATGGAATTCTTTCAGTTCCTTTGCATTTACTTAAGCATATTTTGTGGACCAGTATATGATCTATTTTAGAGAATGACCCATGTGCAGCTGAGAAGAATGTGTATTCTGATGTTGATGAGTGGAACACTCAGTACACATCTACTAGGTCCATTTGTTCACAAGTTAGATTCAGTTCTGTTATTTCTTTGCTGATTTTTTGTTTGGTTGATCTGTCTCTCTGTGACAGTGCTTGTTAAGGTCCCCAGTTATAACTGTGTTATTGTTTATTTGCTTTTTCATGTCTATTAAGAATCGGCTTACATAGTTGGGTGCTCCCATATTTGGTGCATATATATTTATGATTGTAATCTCTTCCTCTTGAAATTTTCCCCTAACATGTATGTAGTGACCTGCTTTATCTCTTTTGATCATTTTTGGTTTGAAGTTCGTATTATCTGCAAGCATAATAGCTGCTCCTGTTTTTTTCTAGATTTCTGTTTCATGGAGTATTGTTTTCCAGCTGTTGATTTTTAGTCTGTGAATTTTCTTTTGAGTGAAATGTGTTCCTTCTACACAGCATAGTGTTGGGTTTTGTTTCTTAACCAACTCTGCTCATCTGTTCCCTTTTATTGGTGTGTTGAGACCATTTACATGGATTGATATAACCGATATGGACAGACTCATGCCTGTCATGATATCTTTCTCTTCTTGGTTGTCTATGTTTTCTGTTTAATTATTTGCCCTGCTTAGTGGTTTCCTTTCATTGTTGTCCTTAAGATTGTAGCTGTCTTTGTCTCTTTCTAGAGTGTCTTTCAGTACTCTCTGTAGTGTTGGTTTGGTGGACATAAATTTTTTCAGTTGTTCTTTGTCATGAAAGTATCTTATTTCTCCATCAATTTTTAAGGATAGTTTTGCAGGGTGCATCAATCTGGGTTGAAAGTTGTTTTCTTAAAGGTTTCTTAAAGGTTTGTGTTGATAAGCCTGCCATGATTCTGATAGGCTTTCCTTCATAGGTGATCTGTTTCTTTTCTCTGACAGCTTTTAGTATTTTGTTCTTGTGCTGTATTTCTGATACCCTTATTATTATATGTCTGGGTGAAGATTTATTTTGGTTATGGTTGATTGGGTTTCTGTATGCCTCAGTTATCTGTATTTCAGATTCTCTTCCCATGTTTGGAAAGTTTTCTGCTATTATTTCAGGGAATAGTCTTCGCAGGTCATTAGTATTGACCCCTGCTTTTTCATTTATGCCTATTAATCTTATGCTATTTCTCTTGGCATTGTCTTGCAGCTGTTGAATTGTTGTTTCTTGGTTTCTTACTAATTTTAAGGGATCTTTTCTTTCATGGCCATAAGCTCCCATGCTGTCCTCAAGATCTGAGATTCTATCTTCAGCTTCATTCAAGTGGTTTTTCAAAGTTTCCATGGAATTTTTCATTTCCTGCATTTTCCTTTGAATCTGTTTCATGCATTCTCTGTGTCTCTTATATTGTTCATTGAAAGTTTCCATCATTTTCTTAAGTTCTCATATTTCTTTATCTTGGTCTTCTTTAGATACACACAACATGTCTTTAATAATGATTGTCATTTGATTTTTTAACTGAGAGATTACTTCCAATTTGAGTTTCTCTGTAACTTTATGGAGCTGTTTCTTCACTGCATTTGCTATCATTTCAGAAAGTTGAGTTGTGTGATTCCCAGTGTGTTCCATTTCAGTGTCACTTGGGTTTGTTCTCAGTGGGCTGTGGGATTGAGACTGCCTCTTGTTCTTTTGTTTTGTCATTTTCTTCTGGGACCTGTGTGACTCTGTGTCTTGCAAGGCTGACTGGGCGTTCCCCTGGTGGGTTGAGGTGCATCGCAGGACAGGGCAGAGCTGGATCCTCTGTGCAGCTAGTAAGGGTGCACTCCTGAAGTGTGCTGCTGAAATCTCCGCCTTACTGGATGGGGGCCATGACCTCCCGGACCCAGACAGCTAGGCAGAGCATACCTTGGATTGTGGTGCCACCCAGACCCTGAGTCTGGCTGCAAGGAATTTAGAGCCTCTGGTATGCCACGCCAGCCTGGGCAAGTCACAGTCCTACAGTGCCTGGGCCTTGCTCCTGGTGGGGCGGGCCTGCAAGCTCTAGGACCCACCACACCAGCCTCTTCACTGACCAATGGAGCTCATGCCCTGCACTCTAATGGGCAGAGCCCAAGCTCTCCAAGACCCTGAAGCTATGCTGACCAATCCCTGATGAGCAGCTCTAGAGTCCTGGACTGGGCTGGACTTAGTGCCTCTGTTTCCTATGAGGCTGCCTGGGTGTTACCTTGTTGGGTTGCACTGAGTCATGGGACCTGGTAGAGCTGGATCCTGTGTGAAGCTATTGAGGGCACACTCCCAGTGTGCTGGTGGAGCCTCTGCCTTACTGGGTGGGGGCCAAGACCTTCCAAATCCAAGCAGCTAGGTGGATCATACCCCAGAGTGTGGCGCTTCCCATACCCTGAGTCTGGCTGCAAGGAGTTCAGAGCCTCTGGAGTCCCAGGCCTACATTCTCTGTTATTCTTTTTAATTAATTAATTTTTAGTACATGTTTGCCATACATAATGATCACATTCATAAAGTGTGATTTATACCTGTACGTAATACATGTTCTTTTCTTCCCCATACTCCTTTCCTCCCTTCAACTCTTTTTCCCCTCCCCATTTACAAAAGTCTGTTTTCTTTGTCCCTTCAATTTTCTCTTTTTAAAAAATCCCTTTTCCCAGCTGAGCATGGTGTGCATGCCGGCAATCCCAGCCCTCAGAAGGTTGAGGCAGGAGGATCATTGCAAGTTCAAGACCAGCCTGGGCTACAAACCAAGCTCAAGGCCAGCCTGAACTGCATAAGGAGACCCTGTCTCACAAAGACCAAAAAAAATCACTTTTCCTTTCCTTCCCTTCCCCCTCCCCCTCCCTTGTTCCCCTTCCCATTTGAACAAGTTCTTCCTGTTTTCTTATATCTGTGCTTTATTTTATTCCTTACTTACATTTGGAGTTTATCACACGAGAGACTCAATGAAATATTTAAACTTGTGTGTCCATTTATTTCACTTAAGATTGTGGTCTTAAGATGTATCCACTTACCTAAAAATGAAATTTTATCCTTCTTTATGGCAGAACATTACTCTGTTGTATATTAATACCACATTTTCGTTATATATTCATCTTTTGATGGGCATATAGCTTGTCTCCGAGATTTAACTATTAGAAGTTATGCTGCTATAATCATGAGTATGCAAATATCATTGTGGTATGATTGCATTAACTCTTTGGGGAAGTTATCTAGAAGGGGAATGGCTGGGTCAAATGGAACCTCTAGTTTTAGTGGTTTTAGTTATTTATTTATTTTTATTTCAAATAGAATAAAAACAAGCAAAACAAAACGGAACAAAGTCAACCAAAACAAGCCAGTGTAAGTCACACAGGACTTCAAAACAATAGGAAATCAACAATGGTTACCATAATGAGAAATCTCCACACTGATTTCAGTAATGTTTGTACCAATCTACACTCCCTCAAACAATGGAGAAACATTTTTTTTCCCCACATCCTTGCCAGCATTTGGTATTGGTTGATTTCATGATGATAGCCATTCTTTCTTGAGTGAGATGTAATCTCAGAGTTGTTTTAATTTGCAGTTATCACATGACTAGTGTTGTTAATGTATTTTAATGTTTTTAATGTATTTATTTGCTCTTTGTGCTTCTTCATATGAGATGTGTCTATTCATTTCACATGCCCATTTTTGGATTAGGTGTTTCAATTTGAGGGGTCTAAATTTCTTGAGTTCTTTATATATTCTAGATATTGGTCATTTGTCTGAGTTGGAGCTGGAAATTTTTTTCCCATTCTATGTTGTCTCTGTGCAGAAGCTTTTTGATGTGATACCAGTTGTTGATTCTTTATATTATTTCCTGTGCAATCAAGGTTTTGTTTATAAAGTGTTTGCCTACACCTATATCTTCAAGAGTTTTACCTATTTGATCTTCCAGCAGATTAAGTGTTTCTGTTTTTACGTTTAGATCTTTGATCCATTTCAATTTTATTCTAGTGTACAGTGAGAGATATTGGTCTAGGTTCATTCCTCAGCATGTTGAAAGTGACGTGGCCATCTTTAATTAAAGAAAGGGGTTTTGTGTTTTAGATCAAAGACTAGACCTGTGATGTGCTCTTGTATTTGGGGCAACTGATGGAAGAACACATTCTGGAGTGTGAACAGCCACATCGGTATCTTCCTTTTTGGTTTCTGATTCAGAGATTTGTGGACCACATAAAACTCAATTACATCCCAGCAATTTCCAGCTTCACTGACTCATCCTGGGCTGAATATGTTGGTAGAACATTGGTCTCTGACTCAAACATCTCTGCAGAGTCTCTGATAATAAACATGAACTCACTGATGGACTCCTTAGGAATATTCCCCATAACTAAAGATCTCTTAGTTCTCAAGGTCTCCTGGAACATGAGTGTCATTCATTTTCCTGCTTTCTCCTGGTTTTGCCTCAAGTTCCGAAAAGGCTTTGCAGGCAGAACTAGTGCTACCTCTACTTGGCTGCTCAAGGGAAGATGAATTTGACTAGTAAAAAACTGTCTTAGCCACAGGAGGTGGGTAAATAGTTAATAAGTTTTTAGTCCATAGTTGGCTAGCTCCAAGGCAGAAAGACATGGCAAAAGGCCCTGGGCAGAGAAGAGTTGCTCATGGCCTGGTGACTGGGAAGAAGACAGCTATAATTGTACTGATTTCTTTCTCAGTTAATCTTTTACTGTCATTTTGCAAAGCAATTGATTTTTACATGTTGATTTTATATCCTACATTGCTGAATTTATCAGCTGTAAATTTCTTTTTGTAGAATCTTTAAGGTCTTCAAAATGTAAGATATTTTCAAACAACAAGGTCATTTTAGTATCTTCTTTTCTCATTGTTTTCAGTAGGAAACTTCCTTTCAGTTTTTTTTCCCTAATTGCTCTATCTAAAATTTCAAAAAATACACCAAATAAAAGTGGTGAGAGTGGAATCTTTGTCTTGTTTCTGAACCACCCCACCCCCATTTTTTTGAGATAGTATCACACTAAATTTTCCCAACTGACCCTGAACTTGTGATATTCCTGTTTCAGCCTCCCAAGTGGCTGTGACTGCAATCCTGCCTCAACTTCCCGAGTAGTTGCCATTATAAGCAAGGGACACAGCACCCAGCTTAAGAAATATTCCTTTTATTTTCAAAATTTATTCCTCATGGATAGTTGGTACATGTATATAACACATCTTGATTCTTTTTTCATCCCCTTGCCCTCTCCTCCCTCTCTCTGATTTTATTTTATTATGAGTCAGATAATGTAAGCTGTTGCTATGTATTTAACATTTTTGGAAAGATACCTAGAAGGGGAAAACCTGGGTCAAACAGAATTTATAGTTTTAGTTTTTTGAGGAATCTGCCAAGTGGTTTCCAACTAGCTTACATTCCCCCAACAATGTAGAAGCCCCTCACCCCACAGCTTCACTAGCATTTGCTATTTGATGATTTCTTGATGACAGACATTGTTTCTGGAGTAAGATGGAATCTCAGTGTTGTTTGTATTTGCATTTCTCTAATGGCCAGAGATGTTTAGCATTTTTTCATACATTTATTGGCTATTTGTACTTCTGAGAAGTGTCTATTCAGTAGCTGGTAAAAACATTTCCCCTTTTTGTTGGTTGTCTTTTTCACTCAGCTGTTTCTTTTGTTCTGCTCAAGTTTTTTTATTTGATGTAATCCTGTTGTTGATTTTTGATGTTATTTCTTGTGCAATTTGGGCTAGGGACAAAATGCCAAGAGACAGAGAGTTGTGGAAATTCAGAGAAGGGAGAGATCCATGACACTGAAGGAGGCAAGGCAGGCTTTCTAGAAGCCAGGCATGGTGGAGCATGCCTGTAATTCCAGTACTCTAGGATGTTGAGGCTGAAGGAGTCCAAGTTAAAGCCCTACCTGGGCATCTTGGTAGTTCAGTGAGCCTCTGCCTCAAAATAAACAAGAAGAGGTAGGCATGTTACTCAAAGTGAAGCCCCTGAGTTCAATACCTAGTGCAAAACAAAATAAGCTAAACTTGAGCAGGGATTTGAAGAATTTATTGAGTAGGAGGAAGAAAGCCTTTCCAAGCAGGGGTACAACATAAGGAAAGCTGATGTGATGGCTAAGTTAATTTTAGTAATTGTAAGGAGAGATCATTAAGAGTTATACCGCACAGGACCCTCAACTTGTACTGTTTCCATTTCTTTCTCTTTTTCTTTTTCTTTTTTTCTTTGAGATAGGGTCTTGCTATGTAACTCAGGTTGACCTCGAACTCACTATACAGGCCAGCCTGGTCTTAAACTCATGGTGATCCTCCCGCCTCAGCATCCTAAGTGCTAGAATTACAAACATGTGCCACGAGGCTTGGATGTTTGCATTTTCTTATAATTAAACTCTTCTTTGCTCTTCTCTTCTCTTTCTCTTACCACCAGTGTACTTGGTTCCCTCTAGGACCTTTGACTAATAAGACAGCATTGTAATAATTTATTTGCCCTGGCAGATGGAAATGTTCACCTTAAGTCCAACCTTCCTAAGGGCTGTTGAAAGGTTCCTATCTGAACTACATTGTTCTGGGAATATACAAATACATATTTGTTGCTTATTGTATAAAATAAAATGTTCTGGAGAAGAACTAAAGCATGGTTTCCAGAAGAAGCTTGTGAAGGAAGTTAGGTTCTAAAGATTTAAAACGTTTTGTATCTGTAATAAATAATTTTGAACAATTCAAGGCAAAATTAAGTTTTACAATGCCATGTACTTCAAAGTACAGGAAAATTAGGTAGGAGAAGAAACAGGTAGAGAGAGGTCCGGATAAGAAAGTTTAGACCACCCTCCAGGAGTGAGTCCTCTCTAGCTGCACAGAGGATCCCAACTCTGCCCAGCCCAGCATCCCAGCACAATCCGTCAGGGGAACACATGGCCAGCCTCACAGGACACAGAGGTAAGGAGTATGGCCCAACCCAGAGCCCCAGAGCCACTCATCAGGGAGCAGCCAGCATAGCTGCAGGGCATTGGAGAATTCGAGCTCTGCCTATTAGAACACAAGGCACCCACTCCATAGTTCAGGGGTGCAGCCAGGCAACAGGTCCTGGAGGTTGCAAACTCCACCCAGTCAGGAGCAAGACCCTGGCACCATTTACCAGGGCACACTCTGGCTAGCCCTGCACTCCAGAGGCCCTGAACTCCTCGCAGCCAGACGCAAGGTCCTGGTGCTGTCACACCCTGTGGTGTACTCTGCCTAGCCACCTGGATCCTAAAGATTCTGAACTCCACCCAGTCAGGCATGAGGTACCAGTGCCACACATCAGGGGTGCATTTCTGCTAGCCACCTGGGTTGTGGAGGTTCTGAATGCTACACAGCGAGGTTCTAGGCCCTTAAGGACAAGCTCCAGGGGTTTGTCCCTGCCAGCTACAGGGAGGATGCAAGCTTTGTCCAGCTCAGTGTCCCAGAGCAACCCAACAAAGTACATCAGGGGAACACACAGCCAGCCTCACAGGCCACAGAGCACAAGGATCCAGCACCATAGTTTGGGAGTGTGCCCCAGTTAGCCACGGGGATATTGGAGGATTGAAGCTCTACCCAGCATAGTGTTCCAGTGCAATCCATCAGGAGGCTGCCTGGCTGGCCACACAGGTCCCAGAAGAAAATGACAAAGCAAAAGAGCAAGATGCATTCTCAGTCTCCCAGCCCACCAAGAACAAACCCAAGAGACACTGAAATGGGAAACACTGGGAATCACACAAGTGAACTTTCTGAAATGATAGCAACTGAAGTAAAGAACAACTCCATGAAGTTATAGAGGAAATCAGATCAGAAATAATCTCTCAGCTAAAAAATGAAATGACAAACATTATGAAAGAAATGCTGTTTATCTAAAGAAGATCAAGATAAAAACATAGAATAAGATAAGAAAATTATGGAAACTTTGAAGAAAATAAGATGCAAATAGAATGCATGAAACAGATTCAAAGGGAAATTCAGGAAATTAAAAATCCCACTGAAAGTTGGCAAAACTGATTGAATGAAGCTGAAGATAGAGTCTCAGACCTTGAAGACAGCATGGAGGCTTATGATCACGAAAGAAAAGATCTCTTAAAAGCAACAAGGAATCAGGAAACAATTCAATGGCTGCAAGATGATGCCAAGAGAAACAATATAAGATTAATGGGCATCAATGAGTTTTCATAGTTCTATTTAGTTTTGTTTTACACTGTTTTAGTTTGTCTAATTTTATTATATTTGATGGCATGAATAGTTATTTCAAAGATAACAAAATATATTATGATAGCCATTATTGATTTCCTATTATTTTGTTTTGAAGCCCTGTATTGCTTTCATTGTTTTATTTTGAGTGATTTTACTCTATTTTGATTTGTTTGATTGTATTAAGTCTGATGATATAAGCAAGTACTTAGAAGATAACAAGAGGCATTATGGTGACCACTGTTGTTTTACTATTATTTTGAAGTTCTGTATTGCTTCCACTGTTTTGTTTTTATTGGTTTTATTCTGTACTATTTTGTTTGATTTTATTATTCCTGATGGTATGGGCAGTTAATTTGAAGATAACAAGAGACATTATGGTAGCCATTATTGATTTCCTTTTATCTTTTTTTGAAGTCATGTACCACGTTCATTGTTTTCTTTTAATTGACTCTATTCTGTTTTACTTCGTTTGGTTTTATTATCTTCAAAATAAAAAAAATTAAAAACTATTAAGAAGATCAAACTTTACAAAATAGGGTTCCTGAAAGGACCTTGGATGATGGGGCCCCATGCCATACCTACAGGGGGCAGGCAAAAGGGAGGCACAGTTGCCCCAGGAGGAATATGCATCATCAGTGGCCTGCATGGCACAGGTACTACAAGCAGCACAGAGAGTCTGCTGTGCGGTGGCCTGACAGGACCATATCTCCAAGCAGAATCCACAAGTATAGCATTATAGAGACCATTGAAGATTATGCCCATGCCAGGGCCCAGGAATATGGGAGGCATATTTCTCAACATCTGTGCCCCGTGATGTCACCTCCACTTGGCCCTTCTGTTTTGAAATCAAACTTGCACTTTGGCTTCAGTCAAATCCAGGCGTCCAGCAAGTTCCTCCCGAGCAAACAAGTCAGAATACTGAATGAGACAGAAAAATGCCATCAGGTCCTTCACTCAGAACTGCGTGTATATGGTGCGGCAGCAGCACTCCTTCCTCCCTGGGGGCAGTGGCCCCTCCGCAGGCTTGGGGGATGGCTCCTCCTGCCCTTCTCCGGACTCCTGATGGCTGCTGTTTTTCTTAAAGTTTTCACTGTTCAAGCTACTGGGCACTTCTGCCACAAGGCTGCCTTCTGCTTCTGCTCCATGCTTGGGTTCTGATGGGGTCTTTTTCTCACCCTCTACTCCTATTCCAATCGCCAAGGCCAAGATGGACTGCACATCATATAGTTGTTCTTTGATTTCCGGGCTCTGAGGGTGAGGATGCTGTATCTAGTGCTACATTGCCTGGGCTTGGGATGGAAGCTTCAGATCTTCAGTGCTGTCAAGGAAGTTGTGCACTTCTGTGGACTTTGAGCAGAGGTCTGAGGTGATGGCGGGGTAGAGTAAAAAGCTCTAACTGGTGGAGCTTATTTTTATTTTATTCTGAAGGACTTTAAGGAAGGGATACATCATTAAAAGCCTGTGTGACATTTGAAATCTCTCTTTCTCTTTCGTGTGTGTGTTGTGTGTGTGTGTGTGTGTGTGTGTGTAATTTCAACACAATCATCTAGATGAGGTGCTTTGATTAGTTCTGAAAGGTGCAGTTCCACAAAAGTAACTGCTTTCATTCCTAGCCAAAGGATCCTAAATAATACAAATTTTTAAACCAACTGGGATTTTGGTAGTTTTTCTACCCACAACAAAATAGTGAGTGCATAGCCACTATTTCTAAACAAATATCTGATACTACATTTGACTTTGTGTATGTAGGCCATAATTTCCAAAGACTAATTTCCCAGGCCATAGAGGCATAAACCTGAAAACACCTGGGATTGAACCAACATGCCTTAGTAAGAAAAGATGTGTAGTCTCTACATGTATCAATTTGATGAATCCTTATTCTAATAAATGAAGGGTTTTTTTTCTTTTCTATGACCCACACAGCCCTGTCAGTAATGCATATGTGAATGCTTTTCCTTTAGTATGTCCAGATGTTTTTTTTATTGTTGAGGTAAATTAAATTTTCAACAAGGTTTGCTGTTAGTATTTTAACACATACATTGCTATATAAGTCTAAGGTTATATCCACTAAAATCCATCATACAATCTTGTTAACTTACCTGTCTTGAGACTCCAGTTTAATGCTTAGGTTGATTTCCTGATTATGCTGCATGGAAGAGTGGGATGTTAGTCACCCCAACTCTAGAAAAACCAACTTATAATACAACCATATTGAGGGTGTTGGCATAAATTATTATGATACAATTTTATAAACTAACTTTTATAAATTGTAAGACTTTTAAAATGTATTTAACATCTTATATCACCATAAATTAAAATGGATCATTAGTAGTCATTAAAAACAGTTGCAAGACATAATTTGCATGAAGGAAAATGCTCTTAA
This sequence comes from Dasyprocta punctata, assembly GCA_004363535.1. Lineage (NCBI taxonomy): Eukaryota > Metazoa > Chordata > Mammalia > Rodentia > Dasyproctidae > Dasyprocta > Dasyprocta punctata. The sequence goes on along the minus strand of RJWM01009695.1, from coordinate 51,863 downwards.
ATTGGAAGTGTTGCTTTTGATCTGTAAGAGATATTCATAATGCTCACACTGAAAATGTCTCAACCTTTTTTAAGTATAAGAAACTACCTTGAGTGGTGTCTGGATTTCTAATAAAGAAAAATGATAAAGTTTGGATTAAGTACTTTGGGTTGGTTTTAAACAGAGCTTGGGCTTTCTGTGGGCAGACAGTATGGGCAGAGTGAACCAAAGTAAATCTACACCCAGATATATAATAATCCCAGAAAATCAGCACAAGAGCAAAATATTAAAAGTTGTTAGAGAAAAAGAAACAGATTACCTATAAAGGAAAACCAATCAGAATCACGGCAGACTTTTCAACACAAATCATCAAATCAAGAAGAGTTTGGAATGAAGTGTTTCAAATCCTGAAAGAAAACAACTTCTAACCCAGATTGATGTACCCTGAAAAACTGTCTTTAAAAATTGATGGAAAAATAAGGTACTTCCATGATAAAGAACAACTGAAGGAATTCATGACCACCAAACCAACCCTACAGAGAGTTCTGAAGGCTATTCTAGAGAGAGATAAAGATGACCATGGTTCCAGGAACAGCAACAGAGGAGGATCACCAAACAGGACAGGCAATTGAATGAAGGGGAGAAGTGGAGTGCCAACAGCAGGACAATAGCATGGCAGATACAAACTAATGTATGCTGATTGTAACCATTAATGTGGATGGCCTCAATTCAGCAATAAAAAGAAACACAGGGAGAGCGGATCAAGAAATGAGATCTATCAATATACTGTATTTACTCATTTAGCTCATAAGGAAATTCACAGACTGAAAATCAAAGGGTAGAAAACAATTGTTCCATGCAACAGGGGACCAGAAAAAAGCAAGGGTAACTTGCCCATCAACCACAGAATGGATAAGAAAGATAATGGTATTTTCTTCCAATGGAAAGCTACCCAGCTATAAAGTAGGATAATCTTAAGGCTTCTGTAGGTAAATGGATGCATCTGGAGGTCAGGTTCATGGGCAAAACCGTTTGAACTCATATGGGTGAACACTAGCATAAAAAACAGAAGGAGCAGGGCATGGTGGAGCATGCCTTTAATCCCAGCACTCAGGAGACTGAGGTAGGAGGAGCATTGTGAGTTCGAGGCCAGCTTGGGCTACAATGGGAGCAAGGCTTGCCTGAACCACATAGTGCTACCCTGTCTCAAAAAACTAGGGCCGGGAGTTTGGCTCAGTGGCTTAAGCACCTGCCTGACAGGCATGAGGTTGTGAGTTCGATACCCAGTGCCACAAAAAAATAAAATAAAAAATAAAAAACAGAAGGAGTTAGTGGGACCCAGAAACACAACAGATATTATAAAAGTGATAGGGGAGGAAACACCTAGGAGGAGAAGGTGGTAACCAATGTTAATTTCTTATTGTCTTGTCTGGTGTAATGTTTTCACAATTTTGTTTGGTTTGGTTCTGTTTTGTCTTGTTTTGTTAGATTTTACTGTGTCTGATGGTATGGGCAGCTATTTTGAACGTAATGGGATGTATTATGGTAATCATGGTTGGTTTCCTATTATCTTGTTTTGAAGTCCTATAATGCTTTCATTCTTTTGTTTAATTGGTCTTATTCTGTTTTGTTTTGTTTGATTTTATTATGTGTTATGGTATGAACAGCTATTGTGAAGAAAATGAGACATTATAGTAGCCATTGTTCATTTCCTGTTATCTGGTTTTGAAGTCCTGTAATGCTTTCATTCTTTTGTTTTGATTGGTTTTAGTCTGTTTTCTATTACTTGATTTCATTATGTATGAGGGTATGGACAGCTGTTTTGAAGAGAACAAGAGACATTATGGTAGCCACTGTTGATTTCCTATTGTCTTGTTTTGAAATACCATAATGCTTTTGTTCTTTTGTTTTGATTGGTTTTGTACTATTTTGTTTTGTTTGATTGTATTGTGTGTGAAGGTATGGACAACTATTTCAAAGAAAGCAAGAGATGTTATAGTAGCCACTGTTGATTTCCTGTTGTCTTGTTGTGAAGTCCTGTTTTGCTTGCATTGTTCTGTTCTGATTTGCTTTGTTCTGTTTTGTTTTGTTTTATTCTCTTTAAAATAAAATAAAATAAAATAAATTTTAAAAATTAAAAATTAAACAGAGCTTGGTAGTAAATTCTCCCAATCCAGATTGATAGTCTATGAAAATTTGGTGCACATTCTACATTGTGCAGTAAAACCTTAGATTGTGAGTAACTTGTTCTGTGAGTGTTCCACAAGACCAGCAAACATTTCTAACATATTTCAACTTAATAAACAGGCAATGTCTTACAATACGAGTAGTATGTGATGAACATTGCATGATCACAACTGAGCCGATGATTCTGCTGTCTCTGTCTCTGTCTCTGTCTCTCTGCCTCTCTCTCTCTCTCTCTCTTTCTCTCTCTCTGCTGGACTGTGTGTACAATGTCATGTTTCCACAAAATCTTCGAAAGGTAGCAAAAGTAAGTGTCAACAGATAAGATCCTTGTTAAAGTTGCACACATACAAAAAGAGATTACCCTAAGCCAATAGATAGGAATAATTCAATTAGTGATTGTGCAAGTCATCCTACACAACAACCCTCCTCTTTCTGTATCCTTCACATCAGTCACAAAAGTTATCAGAGTTAAGTGTTGGTTAATTTATTGCAAAGGTAAATGCAGGTTTATTTTTCTTTATATTTTGTATTTTCTTTATTATTCTGTATTATATTACAGTATTGTAATCATTTTGTACGAATATTTTTGAGTTGTGGAATGAATAATCTGAGTTTCCATTATTTCTTATGGGGAAATTTGATTTGATATACAAGTACTTTGTGTTACAAGCATGTTTACAGAACAATTTATGCTCACAAACCAAGGTTTTACTGTATTGTCTTTAAAATCATATTGTCTCTTCTGTATTAAAAGCATTTGTACATTTTCTAATTTAGAAATTGACATTTTATAGATTTTGTGCAATAAAGTTGAATTACATTGTGTAGAGTTTGCAAATGCTCTAATAACTGATAAAACTTATGTTTGTAAAATTAATACATTGTACTGGTACAAAATCATTTTAAATTATATTTTTAAAAGCACCCCAAGAAAGAAAAAAATTCCATTCACAATAAGCTTAAAATAAACTAAAAGACCTAAGGATTGATCTAACCAAGCAGGTAAAAGTCCTCTACAGTGAAAATTTCAGGACACTGAAGAAAGAAATTAAAGATGACAGAAAGGCCTCTCATGTTCATGGATTAGCAGAATTAATATTTGTGCTAGTTACTTTTCTCTCATTGCTGAAACAAAATTCTTGACACTCAAAGTTAAAGGGGGAAAGGTTTATTTAGCTCAGTCTGTGTTCATCATCAGTTGGTTCCAAGCTAGGGTGGCATGGCAGACAACCAGTGCAGAGGAGAAACAGTTCATGGTGGGCAGAAAATAGCAAAGAAACAAAGAGCAAATACAGTTTTTTCTATCCCTTGTATCTTATCCAGGCTGCTTAGGGTGGGTAGCACTCACATGCTTAATCCTAGTATTGCACCATATCAATTCCAGTGTCACACACTCTAGATCTAGCCACCTCTTAGAAAGTTCCACCTATGCTCACATGAGGTTTGGGTGGGGTATCTAAACACAAGCCATAGCAATATTGTTAAAATGGCTATATTATCAAAAGCAATCTACAGATTCGATGCAATTGCCATCAATGTACCAGTACTATTCTTCACAGAACTAGGAAAAAATTACAGAACTTCATATGGAAACACAAATGGACCAGAGTAGCTACAGCAGTCCTAAACAAAAAGACCAAGACTAGCCAGGTGTGGTGGCACATGCCTGTAATTCCAGAACCTGGCAGGCTGAGAATCACCATGAGTTCAAGGCCAGCCTGAACTACACCGCAAGACTGTGTCTCAAAAAAAGCATAGAGACTAGAGGCATCATGGTACCTGATTTCAAATTTAACTACAAAGCCATAGTAACCAAAACAGCATGGTACTGACACAAAATTAAACACATACAGCAATGGAATAGAATAGAAGACGGAAAAACAAACTCACATAACACATAACTACAGCAATCTAATTCTTGACAAAAAGAAACCAAAAATATATGATGGCAAAAAGACAGTATCATTAGCAAATGGTGCTAGGAAAACTAAATGTCCATATGTAGAAGACTGAAACTAGATCCATAGCGCTCACATCCACAAAAATCAACTGAAAAATGGATCAAAGCTATATGAGTGAGTTCAATGCTAGTCTAAAATACATACTGAGCCTGTCTCAAAAAACAAAAATCAATCAAAACCTAGTAAAAAGACCTGAAATTTTGAAACTGCTAGAAGAAAGCATAGGAAAAACACTTGAAGCAATAGGAACAGACAAATAATTTCTGAGTAGGACTCCAATAGAACAGGAAATAATAAGAATCAACAAATTTAAATTTTCTGTACAACAAGGGAATAAACAGAGTGAAGAGTCAGCCTACAAAATGGGGAAAAAATCTTTGCTAAGTATTTTTCTGGCAGAAGATATCTAGAATATACACAGTACTCAAAAATTTAACACCAAAAAAGTAAATAGCCCAGTCAATAAATGGGTACATAAATTGAACAAATGCTTCTCAAAAGAAGTACAAATGACCAATAAATATATGAAAAAACATTCAACATTTTAAGTCATTATGGAAATGCAAGTATAAGCTACACTAATATTCCACCTCACCCCAGTCAGAATGGCTATCATCAAAACTAAAAAAAAAAGTGCTGGTGAGTTGAAGAGGAGTCCTTCTACACCACAGGTGGAATATAAATTAGTACAGTCACTATGGAAATCAATACGAAGTTTCCTCAAATAACTAAAATTAGAGCTACCATTTCATCTAGCCATTATATACCCAAAGCAATTAAAACTGAGCACCTGCATGCCCATGTTTACTGTAGCACAATTTGCAATGGCCATGTAGACATGGAACCAGCCTAGATGCCCATCAATAGATAAATGGATAAAGAAAATCTGGCATATATGAAGTACTATTCAGCCATAAGGAAGAATGAAATTCTGTCATTTGCAGGAAACTGGAAGATCTAGAAAGTATCATGTTTAGTAAAGTAAGCCATACTCAGCAAAACAAATATCACATGTTCTCCTTCATATGTGGAATCCAAGAAAAATGACAAGAAAGTAGAAGGGAGACTAGAGGAAGAGAATAAGCAGGGAGGTGGGGAAAGCAGGTAATAGGGGAAATGGATATAAGCAAAATATATCATACAAATTGAACCCCCCAAAACAAATGTGAAACTAGGGGAAAAGAGGCAAGGGGTTGGGGGGGTGAAAGTGATTGAATTATGTTATGTGCATATGCAAGTTTGCCAAAATGACACCCATTAATCTGTATAACAAATACAGAGTGAAAAAGGAAAAGATAATTTTTAAGTGGGGAAAGTCTGTGGTATAGTTTAGAAGTAAATTGCCCCTAGGGTTAGATGGTTAGCTCCCTGCTACCACTACACGCAACACACACACATTAAGATGTATGTTTAAATTTTTAAAATTACTGTAAAAAGACACATTGTCACTAACTCCCCTTCAAAATACTTCCTTTCACTTTGAATGCACTTCTCACATCATTCTTGCCACTTTCTGAAGCAGTTCCAGAAGTTCTCTTTCTTGCATGTCTTTATAAACTGTGATCTGGAATATTCTGAATGTTGCTGCCAAGTGCCACTCAAAGGAAAAGCAGTCTTCTAAGAACATGATGGAATGTCCTCATTCATCTTATTCACTAGGTCTGACCCCATGAATCTTCTGACTCTTCCCCAAAGTCAAAATGACCATAAAGGGTAAAGAGGACACAGAGGCAGCCAGGACAGCACAACTAAAAACACTCAGGAAAAAGGACTTCTATTACTGCTTCAGAAAGTGGCATGGAAAATGGGGTAAGTGGTTTCAAAGTGAGGGTAATATTTTGAATGGGATTAATGCCTACGTGTCTTTTTGCTGTAAATAATTTTAAGCGTTCACTGTACTTTGTGATTATACTGCATTTATTTTCCTTAGTTTCAAAAGATTGTGACTTTTTAGCGCCCTCAATGTATTTAAATACTATTCTCCATACAAGGCCAGATCCTGTTAGCACATTTACAGGTAAACTGGTGTTAACAGGTAACTCAAATGTAGATTTAGATAGCTGCACAGTGAAAATTTATTGCTGTTTTAACAAACTAGCTTAAAACTTAGTGGCAGAAAACAACCATTTTATAATGTTTACAAATGTTCGAGGGATTATGAATCAGGTTGTATGGTCTAAAAGAGTCTCACTCATGTAAGTGGTAGTTAGTGCTGTTCATCGTGGGGGTCTTTCACCACGGTCACTCTTCTTTAATATGGCTATTCTGGTCTTTTTCATATGTGATAGAGCAGATCCCAGAAGGAAGAGAAGACAAGCCCAATGTACAATGATTTTTCAGGCTTCTGTTTATGTCACATTTCCTAATGTTGCAATGGTGTAAGTCACTTGTCCATGTTTCAGTATGAGAGGGAACCAAAACAGCACATAGATATCAGGAGGCATGATTCACTAAGGATTTTAATGATCTACCACAGCTGCTTTTCAGAGTTTAGCCAGTTACATCTAGTAGTTGGCATAATTATCTCCTTATTTTCTCATTCTATCTGGGTTCTTTATGAAAACTGTTCAGATGTCTTCCAAAATCAATACCTGAAGCAAATCCCAAGAGGGACAAGGCTCTGCGAATATAGTCTGTTCTTTCTTTAGTCTGCTTGTGCTACCAGTGGCCCAGAAGAAAAAGGAAAACAAATGCGTATTGATACACAAAAGAAGCCAATGGGAAAATGCCACATACTGTGTGATTCCAACTTTAGTACATTCTGGAAAAGGCAAATATATAGAAACAGTAAAAAGATTAGGAAGTGCTAAGGATCCTAGGGGAGGAGGGAAGGATGAATGCAGAGAACATACAGAATATTTAAGGCAATGAAGCCATTTTGTATGACACTGTACAGATACACAGCATTATGCATTTGGCAGAACCCACCAAAATGTACAGCACAGAGTGAATTTTAACGTAAACTGTGGACTTCAGTTAGTAATGTAGCAGTAGTGGTTCAGTTTTAACAAGTAACTCTTTGCAACTGCAGCAATTCCCACTGTAATGCCAGATATTAATTGGAGAAACTAGAGAGAGTGATGTAGTATGTGGGAACCCTGTACTATCTGCTCAATTTTTCAGTAAATCTAAAACTGCTACTAAAAATATTCTGTTGAGCCAGGCATGGTGACGCACACCTATATATACAACATAATAGGCAGTTAAGGCAGGAGGATCACAAGCACAAGGTCAACCTGAGCAATGTAAGAAGACCCTCTCTCAAAATTTTAAAAGTGCTATGGATGTAGCTCAGTGTGAAGGTCATGGGTTCGATCTCCAGCACTCTCAAAAAATTCTATTGATTGCAAACAAAATTAAGAATAAATAAGAGAAAGAAATTGTGGTCAGTTTATATTGGTGGTTCCCATTTTTTATGTCTTTGTATAATTCCCTCCCACATTGACTCAGCTTAATCTTGCAACTTGTTTCATCCACTAGAGTATTAGCAAAGATGGTGAAGGGGCTTGTCTTCTAAGAATGGTCTTTCTTGGAGCCCAGCTGCCATATAAGAAAACCTGGGTAGTGCTGGGCATGGTGGCGCAAGCCTGTAATTGCAGCATTTGGGGGGTGAGGCAGGAGAATCACTGTGGGTTCAAGGCCAGCCTGGGCTACCTAAAGAGCTTAAGGCTAGCCTGAAGTACATAGAAAGACCCTGTCTCAAAAAATAAAAGAGAGGAGAGAGAGAGAGAGAGAGAGAGAGAGAGAGAAAGAGAGAGAGAGAGAGAGAGAGAGAGAGAGCGCCCTGGAAAATGAGACAGTATAATGAAAGAAAATACAAGATAGCAAATCAAGATATTCCAGCTCAACCACCAGCTGAACTGCGGTCACAGAATAATCCCAATAAATATCACTAAAGCAGAAGAACCACAGAGCCAACCAGCAATATCTTGAGAAATAATAAATTGTTACTATTTCAAGTCCCTAAACTTTGAGGTGGTTTTTCTGTGCAGTAAGAGATAACTGAAACAAAAAACGTCCTTTTGAGAAACACGTGAAAAACTGCTGTTGATAGTACTTGCAAACTATAAATTGAGTATCTTTTATCCAAAATAGTGGGAACAGAAGTATTTCTGATTTTGGACTTTTTTTTTGATTTGGGAATATTTGCACATAGAAAATGAGTTTTGTTGGGGATGGTACACATGTCTGAATGCAAAACTATATTGCATATATAACATATATTTCATATATACACATCACCTTAAGGTAATTTTACACAAGACATTTAGTGCAGCTGTATTTTGACTAAGTCCATCACATGAGGTCAGAAGTAGAGCATTCCACTTGTGGCATCATGTCTCCACACAAAACTTTAACATTTCAGATTTCAGATTTTCAGAGATCCTAAACCTGTATTGTGTGGTGGAATATGAGTATAGAATCCTGTTCTTGATTTTTTCCTAAATGAACCAACCTTTTTGTATAGGGAAGATAGCTAGATATTGACCTTATTACCATGCAACAAGGACTAGAAATTCCTTACTTTTAATAATAATTTCTTACATTCACATAAATGATTTGCAAATAATAAGGTATGTTCCTCTGAATCCCACATTCTGACACCAAAATCATAGAGGCCAGAGTAAGAATTTTGGATTTGATGCATTATAAAGCTATAACTTATTCCTGAGCCACAATAATGTGCTAAAAGTGGGCTGTACACCTGCACAGGCTCAGTCTCTTAAGATGGTGCCTGCTGGAGAGACTAATCTGAGGGCGAGAAGTGAGTGGGGCATCTGCTCTACTGCTCTGGATCCCATGGCTACCTGCCAGGAGCTGTCAGCTCTGGCCCAACTCTATTGCAAGAAGGTTGTGGATCATCATGAAAATCCTAGAAATAAGGGAGTCCCTTGACAAGACATCTAAAACTGTTGAAACTGCATTGGTGGGTGCTCTGGCATATGGTGATTTCATAAAATTGCTGAAAAGGGAAGATTGTAGATTCTAGGTATAATATGTTTCACTGTAGTTCTACCATTGGCTTCAGCTCATTAGCCACAGAATGGATGAAAGGGAAGACAGTGAAGGAACTTTGACCATCAAAAGCACAGACATTGCCAAGGAGCTTTGTCTCCCCTCCCATGCCACCCATCTACCCATTCACCAAACTGCACCAAGCTCCATGCTAGTGGAAGATGCAACCAAGGTGGCCCTGGATGAATACAAACAGAAGCAAAATCCCATGAAAGGAGAGGTGGAAAATACATGAACCCCCAGAAAAGCTCCAGCAGGTCATCATAGCTATTTGCTTACTGCTGTGTGATCACCTTTCATGTTTAGAAGCTCTTCACACTACTTAAAAGAAGCTATGAGATACGTACAGTGTTTGCCATTCACATTGTGATCCTAATACAAGCAAAATGTAGTATTCAACTGTTCCAAATCCTGTGTTTCTTTCTGTTCACTATTTTTTTAAGAGACAGGCTTTCACTACATAGTTCAGACTGTCCTTAAACTCACTATGTAGCCCAGGCTGGCCTCGAATTCATGACGATTTCCCTGCCTTAGCCTCCTGAGTGCTGGGATTACAGACATGCACCATCATGTTGGGTTCAGTTCACTTTTATCAGCTTAATGCAATAAATACATATTTTTAATTACATGCATGGCTTTGGAACTGAAATCAATGAAGTCTTTAAGTTTTGATAACCTGTAGAATGTGTAAATACTCTTATCTAAATTTGTCTGGGGGAAGATTGCCAGTTAGAAAGCCTTGGTCTGATTATGAGAGAGATAGAGAGACATAGAGAGAGATAGAGAGACATAGAGAGAGACAGACAGACAGACAGAGACAGACATACAGAAAGAGACAGAGACACAGAGAGACAGACACAGAGACAGTAGAAACAAAGACAGAGAGAGACACAGAGAGAACATGTAAGTCAAAAGGAATAACATGCTGAAAATCATACTTGAGAAAAGTTCTTCTGGAATTCCTATATAAGATCATTTGGTGTAAGGAATTCTGGAATGGATAAAACAGAAAAAATGTAAAGCACGTGGAAAATACTAACAAAAATGATAAAAATCTAAGAAATGTGGCTGGAAAAGTACCTCATTATTGGGGACCTGGCCTAGATCCCCAATCTCCCAAATGAGTGTACAGCAAAGGTTAAAATAAATGAGATAAATGGTATGATTTTAGGGCTCCAGGAGGATCAAAACCCTTCTACAGAGTTCGAGACTCTGAGGGCTAAGACAAGACCTGTCTCTGGGCAGCTCATATTTATTTTTTCAGTCAAGGAAGGGATTACAGTGGAAAACACAAGAAACTCAGCAGGATCGTGGATGTGGTTCAAAGATTTTTCTAAGTAGCAGGTTATGTTAATTTCAGAGAAGTATCTTGACCTTGAGTATAATCCTGAGATGACTCACGAAGGCATAGATGATCTTACACTAAGAAGAGTCAATGGGAAATCTCAGATGGGTGGTGCCAATAATCCTAATCTTTTCTTTCATCCCACAAGAAAATATGCAAAACCAGACACTGTGAACTTGTGGTCCCCAGCACCTCAAGAGTTGTCATCTAATTAGTTAGATCAAAGGAGAAAGAGTCAAATGGGCTTTGTCTTTGTTTTCTATTGTTTCTATAACAAATTACCAGCTGGGCACGGTAGTGCACATGTGGAAGCCCAGCACTCTGGAAGGCAGAGGCAGGAGTTCAAACCCATCCTGGGAAACATAGTGAGATCCAGGCTCAAAATTTAAAATTTTTAAAAAGTTGGCAATGTAGCATAGAGGAAAGGCCCTGAGTTCAATCCCCCAGCCAAAAAGAATTATATGCATGGTTTCAGAACTAAAATATAGGTAATATATGTATAACACAAAATCAGTAGCTTAAAACAACATAAATATGTCATCTTGTAGTTCTGGTGGTTAAAAGTCTAGCAAGGACTTGGACAAAACCAAGATATCAGTAGGACTGTAGTCCTCTGTGTAGTCATAAAGAGAGAATCTATTTCCTTGATTTTTCCAGCTTCTAAAGGCCACCTGCATTCCTTGGCTGGTAGCCATGTTCTTCCTTCTTTAAAATCAATAACATTACATCTCTCTGTGCCTGTCTTCTACAGTTCTCTCTGTCTCTCTGTGTGTCTCTCTCTCTTTCTCATTCTCTGTCTCTCTTTCTGTCGTAAACTCCCCAGAAGTTAGAAAATGACACTTTCATCGCTTTTCTCAAAGTAGTTTTTGATGCCTTCTTTCATGGGAATACTCGATTTTTTTGTTTTGTTTTATAAACTGCATGGCTCTAACCACTTAGGAGTGTGAAATGATCTTGAGTGTACTATTCATGCAGCTTACAATAACTTTGCCATCATGGCACTATGTAAATCACTAATAAATACACTGTCTCTATCCCTTCTTTTATTCTCATTAAAATAGATGCAAAATAGTACTTAGGCTTGTTATTATAAATACTCACTTATAAAAGTATCTGGGTTTAAACAGTTTCCTGGTCTGTTTCTTATGAAATGTTTTCAGCCTGCTTCTGCTATAAGTCCAATAAGGAAAGGCTTTTCTACCTCTGAGGAATAAAGTTTGAAGTGATAGAACTAGCCAAATATAAAGGAGGTCTGAGTTTGGGGTGATAACAGTAATGTTTAAAAGCTATTCTTTAGAAGCCACTTGCTTAAGAGTCTGCTGGATTGTCTCCTATTAGAGGTATTTTTGTATGCATGTGTTTTTTTATTAGTACATGTTTGCAGTTCATAATGTTTGCATTCCTTGTTGGGAGTTGGCACATGTACATAATACAATTTAATTCCTTTTTTCATCCCTCTTTTGTTTTCTTATATGAATTTGCCCTCTTCTACCTCCCTTTTCCATTTCTAAGGAAATTTATTATTATACTGGATCCAACAAGATAACCCAACCTAATTCCTATTTTAAATTACCATATTAGCAGCCTTCATTCCATCTGCAACTTTAATTCCCCTTTGTCAACTAACCTAACATATTAACAGGTTCTGGAAAATAGGATGTGAATGTCTCTGGGAGTTGGAAACACTATTCTGCCAGCCACAAATTTGAAGGGAGCTAGGGAGGGTGGTATTTCTACTGATGAAGATTCAGAAGGTAAAATCAATCCATTCAGATGGGGAGACAAGATTTTGCCAACTGAATGATGTGTCCAAAAGGCAATGTTCTCAGAGATATTAGTGTTGAAGGTCTGGATCTCAGGAGAAACATTATCATTAAAGATATCAGTTTAAGGAGCCTTATACCTCAGGTGAAGTATTAAAACACTTGGACTACTGATTCCTTGAGACAGTCATTTTACATAGAGAATAAGACAAAAATAAAAAGGTAAAAAAAAAGAATCTCCTGTATGACCTCTTATCTAGGCTTATCATGAGCAAACACTCATTCTTTGAGTGTTTTCTTGGTTGAAAGAACCAAGAAAAGGTTACAGGGACCTAAAAATGGTGCAACAAAATTCCAAAAGGGACTATTTCGTGGGTCCTCTTAACCACATCTGTAGCCCAGATGTTCTATATAACCAGAGCATATGCCCACACCAAAAAGCAAGCATTATATGCACCACAAGGTCTGTGGCAAATGTAAAAGTGTGGAGGAATCTGTCCACATGGCAAACCAAGTTTGTTATTTGTGTCACATCAAAGCCACGGTCTCAGTGAATTAATGCCCTCTGAGGTCATTTAATTATGATTAAGTGAACTAAGAACCAGTGTAAATGGCATTTTATACCCTAGCGAATTAAGATATGAGATGTAACAGAAGTGAGTAAGATTTATGGCCCAAACTCATGCAACCTTACAGTAATTTCATGACACTTTTACTATGAAGCAAGTAATGCCAGTTCTTGAAATAATTAAGAGTACATACCAGCTCCAAGGCTGGACTTCAGGCATTTATGAGAAACCAGGAAACAGAATGAGGAGCAGGTTTCTTTGGGACTAATTTACTCTGGACAGCAACAACTGTTTCTTTTACCTGTAACAAACATCTTAACTAATTAAGGCGACCCTGTGTAGTTCATACTAATCCCAGAAGTTCTCACAATGCCACACATTTCCTACTTTGTACATACATTCTTTGTGCTGTGTAACAAAGTTCTACCACTTCTAAAGTTTCATCCTATGTGATTAACACTCCTTATCACTACTAAAGCCCCACTAGTACACCAACAGAGTTTTGCAATCTCTGAAAAGTTTTCCATTCACTAGCTTCTTGACAATGGCTGTTATTGACTAGTATCCCTCAGAAATACTTCTCTTTCTCTCTTTCTTTCTGAGTGGATTTCACTTATCTCAACTACAGATATTTCACTATTACCTAAACCAGAGGACTGGAAGACATTCTTCAGACCCTTTTACCATGTCTACTAGTAAATATATCAGTTTTAGGGTAAACAGGTTTGTCCAAGGCATTCTCATTTTTAATACTAAAAGTCCCCCATCCCACGAGAATCCATGGTTGATCAGTTTAAGTTTGCACTCACAACACTAACTGATTATCCTGCCTCTCAGATAAGAAAATGTACCTTGGCATAGTGGTGCACACCTATAATCCCAGCACCCTGGGAGGCTGAAACAGGATAACTCCATGTTGAAGCTCAGCCTAAGCAATTATCAAGGTCTTTCTTCAAATTAAAAAAAAAATTAAAAGGCTAGGGATATGGCTCAGTGTATAGGCCCTGGATTCCATCCAAATTACATACATACATAAATGCCATTTCAGTGGGGTTTTGTTGTTTCACTTTGTTTTTTAGTATATTCACAATGATGTACAACCATCATCACCTTCTAACTTCAGAACATTCCTATCACTCTAGAAAGAAACCTCATACCTGGGCAGAAATCTTAAAGTAGCCTTGCACTATTGAATAAACATGTTCTGTAAATGTGATTATGATGATAAAAACATTAGATCCTGCACTTCCATTTTTTATCTACTAAATGGGTTTATCTAATAAATGTAATGGCATGTATCAATCCAACAAGTCTGGTCCCTTTACAACCAAGACATCACATTTTGATAGTAAAATAACAAATATAACAATTCTCTACTTTGAAACACAGCAAAAATACTAGTGATAATAACTACTTCCATTTATATGCTACTTTACAGGTTACAAGAGATTTTCATATACCCTATCTCTTTTGACAACACGCATGCAACTCTGAGACTCATGCAAGGTCTCACAGCTGGTCAGGAGCAGAGCCAAACTAATTGCTTGCTTAACTCCCAGACTCCATACTGTCTCTGCAGGTGGGTTGATGTTTGGTTCAGCCAGTGTTTATAGAGTGAATTGTATTCTGTTTAAAGCCACTTGTCTTCAGTAGGACTATAAGTTGGGAATTCAGTTTCCTTTGCCTGTTCAAATTGCCATCAAGCAGCTGGAAAACACAATGACATCCAAGAGGGAGTTATGACCAAAGCTGAAGGCCCAACTTGGCATCTCCACTCTGTGGACAAAATGAACACACATCCAGGACAACAGGCATCTCTGGAAGAGCTCCAGTCACTCAGAATAAAGTAGACTGCTTTGAATTTCTCCTTGATCCCAGAATTTCCTTATTCTCTCTGAACATACTAACAGGAGAATTCAGAAGACCATATGGCAGTAATGACATGGACCCCCTCATATCTGAACCAGTCATTGTGATGCAATGCCTTTTCACATGCGTTAAGCTATTTAATCCTTTCAACAGTCTTGTGAGGTAGATTAGCATTATCTTTATTTAATGGAAAAAGTGATCAAGGCCCAGGAGGGTGGCCAAACATGCCTTTTATAAGGAAGAGCCAGAAATCAAAGGTGACTTGAGAAGACCACTCATTATATAGTTGGCTCCCATGTAATCAACACTTGACTAGAGAACCAGTCTCCTATAAGGTGCCTTAGTTGTTTCGTGCTGCCATTTAAAAAATCTCAAACTGAGAATTTATAATGAACAGAAGTACATTGATACATCGTTCTGGAAATGGGGAAGTGCAAGGTCCAGGAGCTATCATCTAGCAAGGGTCTTTTGTTGCATTATTCCATGAAAAAAGAGCAAAAAGAAGATGAGAGAGATCAAACTCGAGAAAGGATGAAACCACTCTCATGATAACAAACCCACTTCCACAATAATGGATGGAGCTTTCATGCCCCAACACCTCCAACATGAAACATGTTCCAACATCATCACCATAGCAATCAAACTCCAACAAGAGTTCTGAACCATTCAAGCCACAGGATATACACCTATAATGATTAGCTATGGGCTATCTTCAAGCCCCAAGAAGCTAGACCTCCTTAAGTTCCAACTCTCAATTCTAAAGCACCCAGTGGTTCCATGTAATTATTAACTGTGATATGTCACCTTGACTTGAGTGAGAAACCCTTAGCAGGTTAGTGAAGTTCTGAGCCTGTCTGTGGATGATTGACACATAGGTTGCAAACTGAAGAGAGAAGACTCACTCTAGAAGTGTATAGCATTAAAAAATAGGCTTGCAGCCTGGACAAAATAAAAAGAGAAGAAAAGATTTTCCTTTTTCTTCTTTGGATGAGATTGGGACTCTGTCATTGCCTTTAGACATTTGTCTCTGGTTTCTTCAGGCTTTCAGTGAAGACTCTGCAGCCTTCAAATGCAAACCCTTCAGTTTATCAACGCAGACTTGCACTGGACTCTGCAGTGAGCAACAGGCTTTCAATCTTCAACTGAATCCTCTGGCATTCCAATGGACATATTACCATTTAGCATTTTTCCATCCCTGATTCCACAGTCAGCCACTATAAACTCACCCAGTTAAATATATATATATATATATATATATATATATATATATATATATATATTTCAATCATTTCCTCTAGTGAACCCTAAATGATTCACTCTGCATTGCTTACTTGATCACCACCTCCATGCACTGAATTAGTCCTTTCTCAGACAGAATGGCAGAACTATAGTAATAAAATTTCTAAATAGATTCTAAGCAGCAATTCTAGCCTCCTACTCCACCTTTGAGTTTGTCAGCCATTCAATCTAAGGTCTTGACAACCATACTTTGAACTTTCTGCTGGTTCATTAAAAGTAAGGAAGCCTCCCCAGTTCTTACAAGAAGTCAGACTTGAAATGAGAAACTGGTTCTGTTGTTTAGTTTATGACCAGAGGCCTGACTCCAGCCCTGGCTCTGGCTCTTGGCTAACTTCTGTGAACAGCAAGAAGGAAAATCATTTTTCATACACTGTTTCTAAAGTCCAATTGAGCTGTCGGCATGCAAATTCCATGATGGAGTTAGGTGCTTCAGACAACAGAAGGTGGAAAATATTTCATTCCTGATGGGAATTCCTGGCCCCAATTTCAAAGCCCCTTTTTCCCTTCTCATAGCACCTCATAAGTCCTTGCTCTCTGACTGCTCTGCCACCCCCTTAACAAATCAAACACAATCCCAGCTCAGTCAACCATTGCAACAGTTAGAAGCCAGAACCTCCCAGGGACCAGTTCTTGGATTAATCATGTGGGTTAGTGGGTTAGTGGGACATGGTTTGGGCTGGCAATGAGCAGCCCAAGACACTAGGCCCACGTAGGCCTCTTTTGAAGCCAGCGTCCTCTCATCTAGAAAGCAAAAATAATAATGGCCTTCTAGGGTTTTTCACAGAAAGTGAAATTTCCTGTTTAAAAATATATGGCAGAGCTGGGGGTTAAGGTCAGTAGTACAGCATTTGCCTAGCATGCATGAGGCCCTGGATTCATTCCTCAGCACTACAGGGAAAAACAAAAAAACACTGTCTTCTCAGGCCCCATCCTCTACTCCATTCCCTGAGTCTGAAACTTATTTAAATTGACCCTTCCCCACAGACAGGAGAAATATCTGGGCAAGTATGAGCAAGAATGGATTAAGGAGACTAGTGATGCCAAGAGCACAAGGACTAAGACGCCTAATGTATATGAATCATATCCATATACAAAGCACATTAGTGCCCATCTTTGCTCAGTGCCCTTTTATATCTGCTATTAACTTGCTCCTCTATAACACCAGCATTTGTGAATATAGCACAAGGAGAATATCCTTTCTTCTCATTATGATCCTAACTTGTCTCCAGTCTATGAAAAAAGCCTGTGAGAAAGAAACACCCACACACTTGATGAAATAAATCAATTTAAGACATGTTTAATTTGAAGTACCTAAGGGATACTAGGTGAAGAATCCACCAGCCAACTAGATAAGAGGATCTGAGTCAAGAAGAAGTACAGAATCAAATCTGGTGGCACATGTCCATAATCTCACCTACTTAGGAAGCTGAGGTAAGAGGATCAAGTTCAAGGCCAGCCTGCACAACTTGGTGAGACCCTGTTTCAAAATAAATGAAAAGGGCCCTCAATGTATCTCAGTGTGAAGGTCCAAGGATTAGGAATGTAGCTCAGTGTCAGAGCACTGACCAGCACTGCCTACCATGCCAAGGTCTTAGGTTTGATCCCAGCACTGAAAAAAAAAAAAAGGAAGAAAGAAAGAAAGAGAAAAAGAAAAAAAGAAATATGGAATTAGTGTAAATACTTGTTCTCAGACCTCAGCTAAGATCTACCTATTGCGCAACATATTTTCTAGTCATCTCATATTCACTATGCAAAGCAATGGTTTTAATTCTTCTCCACACTACTTAATCCTCTGACCTGCACCCACTCTTTCTTGGCCAATGATCTCACCTCCTTCTACATTTACAAAATAGTCTTACCAGGCCCAGCTCACTCCACTTTACCTCAAGTATCTCAAACCCTGAACCATTGTTTTTGCTCTTTTCTCTCCAGTCTTTGAGAATGCCAGTGTCATAATTCATGCCTTAAATTCCCACCAACATTATTCCAGAGATCAACCATTTTATTCCTCTCAGGTTGATTCAGATGAATCTTGTCATCCCAAGGACAAGTTCCTAGTTGGAGAAACTGATACATTCTTCCACAGGTTCTTAATTGCAAAGCTTATTAAGAGAAATTGACTTGAGAAAGCAATCTGATTAAAAGAATTCAGGTCATGAGCAAGCAGGACCACACCAGATGTACAGCTATTGTCCTCCAGCAGGAACAACTATGCCTATGCTGAACTCACAATGCTCTCCTCTGACATGAACAAACAGGCCCATGCCAGAAGCATGGTGCCCCATCCAAAGCAAGTAAGCAGGCCTGAACAGGATGCTCCATCCAGACTAGCAAGCAGGCTTGTGCTACACATAGGCACCCCCTTAACACAACAGCAACATCACCCACTAAATTTGAGCTACATCTACATTTTGCTTCCCCTTGGCACAGGGTAGCACAGGTAAGGACTAACTAACCGATCTGATCCTGGACAAGGACAATGCCTGGGGAGAGAAAGAAGGAAACAGACCTCATGACTGTCAATGTTACATGCAAAAGTGCATTTGAACTCCTGCCCTGTGGCCTACACCCAGCAGAGATCAGAGCTTTGACTATGTTTCCCATTTACCAATAGGAACCTAGAATTCCCCTGATTCTAAAACCAGACAAGGATCCAACCAAACAAGAGATGTATACACCAATCTCTTTAATGAATATAGGTGTAAAAATCCTCAACAAGGCACTAGCAAGTAGAATGCAATGAATTATCTAAAAGTCATACACTATGACAAGTAGGTTTTATCCCAAGGATGCAAGAATGATTCAACATACGCAAATCAATAATGAATGGCCAATAAATACAGGAAGAAATGCTCAACATCACTAGCCATTAGATAAATGCAAATTAAAACAAGACTCCATCTTACCCCAGAAAGAATGCCTATTATTAAGAAATAAAATGATAACTGATTTTGGTGGGGCTGTAGGGGAAAAAGCACCCTTCTACATTGCTGACAAGAAAGTAAACCTGTACAACCACTGTGAAAGTCAGTAAAGAGATTGCTCAAAAAATTAAAACTTGAAATTCTACTTGTCCTAGTTATTCTCCAAAGTGTCTTTCCAAAAGAGTTAAATACATGTTTATACTAACACAATTCATAAAAGCTTAATCTTAGAAGTAGCCTATATGTCCATCAACAGATGATTGGATAAAGAAACTGATATTTACACACAATGGACTATTACTCTGTCATAAAGATAAACTTTAGCCATTTGTAGAAAAATGGATGCACCTTGAGACCTTACTCTTACTTGAAATAAACCACACACACAAGCTTAAGCATCACATGGTTTCTCTTATGTGAAAAACATAAATTACATATATATAAAATAAAATTTTGATAATTGGAAATAGGAAGATGCATCTTTCTCAAATGTGAAGGGAATCAAGAGATAGAAGGAGAGGAGAAGAAAAGGGGATGAAAAATGCAATTAAGATGTGTTATGTATGTACCAACCCCACACAAGATATGTAAACATTTTGAACTGCAATCATGCACTAATAAAAAATTTTTAAGAAAAAATAATTCAATTCACAGTGAATCCTTGGAAAATTATAGCTTCTGAAACCATTGTAGCATAGTAAAGAGCACACACTTTGGAACCAAGCTACCTGGATTAAAATCCAGATTTCAGACTAAGAGTGACAGTACACAAATCCCAGAACTCTGGGAGGCTGAAGAAGGAGGACCAGGAATCTGAGCCCAACCTGGGCAAATTAGCAGGATTCTGTCACAAGATAAAAAACAAGAGGCCCTGGGTTCAACCTCTAGTACTCCCATCATCATCATCATCATCATCATCATCATCATCATCATCCTGGTTGGGATTCACAATTATTAGTTGTGTGGTCTTGTGTAATTTATTTACTCCCAACATTTTATCATTAAAATTTTTAAACATAGGGGCTGGTGATATAGCTCAGTGGCATAGCACCTGCCTGGCAAATGTGAGATCCTGAGTTCAATTCCCAGTACATATATATATATATATATATATATATATATATATATATTCTTTAAAATTTTTAAACATATACAGAATTTGAAAGAATTTTATAATTAATGGTCATATATTGGTCACTATCTTCTACCACTAGCTTCTACCATTATGTCACGATACTTTTACTTGCCATATATGTATATTTGTCTCCTTCCATCTATACATCTATCAAACCACCCCAGTTTTTGTTGTTACATCTCAAAAAAGTTGCAGACCTCATTACACTGTCTTCTAAACATTTGAACACTTCAGTATATGTACCATTAACTACAGTTTAGGGTGATTTGTATTTAACTTCTCTTGCATCAGTTTTCTAATCTATAACATTGATAATAATAGAATTTAATTCAAAAAATTTGAGGGAGGGTTAACTCACATAAAGATGTAGATACCACGTGCTGTGGCACACTTGGAATCCCAGCTACTTGGAAGACTGAGGCAAGAGCATCTTAAATTCAAACCCAGCCTGAGAAGCTTAGCAAGACCCTGCTTCAAAATCAAACAAAGTGAAATATGGTTTGAGAATATAGCTCAGTGTTAGTACACTTGCCTAAAATGCATGAGGCCTTGGGTTTGGTCCCTAACATTACAAGAAAAATAAAATTCATTATTATCATTATCACTCAAGCAAATCTCATTCCCCCAATTATTCCTGAGAGAAGCAAGCAAACTGGCTGGTGCATCACTTCCTTCCCACCTAATCCCTACATTCTCATAAATCCATGAATCTTCTGGGTCTTCTGGGATCCCCACATTATCAGTTTGTCCTTGCTCCAAAGAAAGAGATTTTCCCACCAATAACCTTGCACTTCCCCTCACCCCTGCACTCAGTCACTCTGGTCTGAGACCATACAGATTCCTTGCTGCTTGTGATGACTTTGTCATCTGTCTTTGCTGCATGCTGGCTAGGAGCACTTGGAGAGAGAACACTTGCAAAAAGTTAGAAAGATCTTTGTCAAAGGGAGAGACTTCTGCATGACATTGCCCTTGATTCTATCTCAAATTACTAACTTGAAAAGGGGCAAAGACTAAATGGACTGTTGGCTCTGTAAATAAAATAAGCAACTTAAGGTAATGATAAAAATGACAGATCATGATCAAAAGCTCTCCTCCTCCCTCCAAAAGGAGCCATATTGCTAAAATGACTCATGTAGCAACCTAATTACATTCTTGGTTGTTACATATAACTGAGCAGTGAATATCTTTTTTTAAAAAGATGCAATCCACCAGTTATCCTGGGTAATCTCTCTGGCCCCTTTAATCCATCTCTTCTTGACAAAGTAGCATGTGGTAGACAGAATTCTGAGATGGTCTTCCAAGATTCCTGTCCACTCACATTTTCTTCTCCTATTTATTCAGTAAAATCTTAACCTATTTGCAGCTATCAAGGAATTTTCCAAATATAATTAAAGTATCTAATCAGTTAACCTTAACCTAGATTATACTGGATAGCCCTGACATAGTTCAATGAGGACTTTAAAGTAAGTCAGACACATTCAAAGAATCAAAGGTGATCAACTGGAAGAAGCAAACATTTGTATTATGAACTGCCCCTGGGGGGGCCACATGCCAAGAACTTGAGACACATTCAAAGAATCAAAGGTGATCAACTGGAAGAAGCAAACATTTGTATTATGAACTGCCCCTGGGGGGGGCCACATGCCAAGAACTTGAGGGCAGCCATTATGACCTAAGAATGATCACAGTCAACAGCCAGAGGAAAATGGATCTCTCAATCCTACAAGTGAAATAAAATCAATTCTGCCAAAAAAAATAGTGAGTTGGAAGAGGAACATAAGCCTCAGACAACATGTTGATTTCAGCCTGGTCAGATCCTGAGTAGAGAACACAGTTAATTCATACCTGAAACAGTGAGATAATAACTTTGTGATAAATAAATTTAAGTCACTGAATTTATGATAATTTGTTACTATTATGGCTTATATCTACCATGTTTCCCTGAAAATAAGACCTAACTGGAAAATAATCAGCCTTGAAAACTAGAGATTAAAAATGCCAGCCCCAATCATGTTGCCTGACCTGCCATTAAAGAATAGCCACTGAACAAGAGAATAGTGAGGAATTATTTGCATAACACTGGCCATCACCATAGTAAAAACCAGTGCTTATTTTCTAGTTAGGTCTCATTCAGGGAAACACAGTAGATGTCTTCCAAAACACTCACATGGTCACAAGTGGGGCTTTTGAGAGGTAACTTGATCTTGGGTGTGTGATGCTGGATCCTGGGTGTATGATACTAACTAACTCACCATTGGTTTAGCACAGTTTTGGGTGTGGATGATTGATTTACTGTTTTATTCCTTGTTTGTCTGAATGGCTATCCCTTTCTTGTCTGGTTGAATGTCATCTTGTTTTGTTTTGTATTTTGTGGTTATTTTTGTAATGAGGATTTTTTTCTTCTCTCTCTCTCTCAATTCTCCTTTTTCTTTCTTTTTTCTCTTTCTCTTACTTCCTTGTTTTCACTGTTTAGGTTTCTTAACTTTCTTTTTCATTTTCTTCTATTGATTCTCTTTCTCTTTTTCCTCAATTACTTCTGGAATTTAAACTTATAAATGAGTCCCTGCACTTTCTGATTATTCCCTTGTATTCCATTTCATTCCTTCTATCCTGTGTCCCCTAATTGCCCAAAACTTAGGTGATAATCCTTTGACCTCCAATCTTGATTCTACAATATCTGACATGATTCATCACTTTAGCCCTCCCCTACCCATCTCAATACCCCCCACCCCACACAGAAGTTTAAAATTACTCCACTAAGGGGGAAGCCATTGCATACAAGTGCATTGTATATGTTTGATTTCATTATATAACCATAGAGTTTGCTCCTGTGGGTAAAGATAGCTGGTTGTAAGATACCACAATTAGTCAGCAGTTAAGTTGTACTTAAAACTATTGTTATTAGTAACTGTACTATTTTAACCAGGATGTCATACAGATTACAGTTTTTCTCCCATGTAAAACACTGTGACTGTGTGGGATCTTAATCAGCTCCACAGCCTAGTACCAAAGGATTGGAAGCGAAGACAAATAGCAATTTCACAACCTTTAAAAATTAGAAAAGTAGGTTCTTAGGATAGCTATAAAGAACCAACTACATGTAGAGAACATCCCTGAAGATCAAACATCTCCTTCCATCCTTGAGAGAAGCCTCAATACTAGTAATAAAGCTATATATTATAAGAAATTGGCAAGCATCAACATAGAAAACAAAATAAAAGTCAGAAAATAGAAAATGACAAACACAGATGCAAAATGCATCCTGGACCCCCAGCCCACCCAGGACAAGCCCAGAACTCAATGAGATAGATGAAATTGGAAGTCAAACACTGGCATTTTCTGAAATGATAACAACAGAAGTGGAAAAAAAAACAAGTAGAAAAGGCTATAGAGAAAGTAATCTCTAGGTACAAAAAGAAATGATGCTTAAAATCAAAGATGTTAGAGAAGGCACAAATAAAAGAATAGATGGGCTTATAAAATGATGAAAACAAAAAAATGTCCAACATAGGAAAGAAATGGAATCCATGAAACAGATCCAAACAGAAATTCAAGAGATTGAAACCTCCACTGAAATTATGTGCAACAGATTGAAAAGCGAGAGGATAGAATTTAAGATTTTGAAGACAAAATTTCAGCTAGTGATTATGAAAGAAGGATCTTAAAAATAGCAACAGACCATGAGAAATCAATCCAATAGATACAAGACAAAGCAAGAATAATAACATAAGACTGATTGGAGTCAATGAGAAACCTGGGAGACAGTACAAATGCCATTAAAAAAAAACTCTTCACAGAAATAAAGGCAGGAAATTTCCCAAGCATGAATAAAGAATTTGACATTTAAATAAATGAATCATACAGAATTCCAAACAATCATAACCAAAATAAAACTACACTAAGGCATATAATAATCAAGATTCTAGAAATACATCACAAGAACAGACTATTAAAAACTGTTAGGGAGCTGTTAGGAAAAAGAATCAGATCACCCATTAAGGAAAGCCCATCAGAATCACAGCAAACTTCTCAACACAAACCTTCAAGTCAAGAAAAGCTTGGAGTGAAGTATTTTAAGTCCTAAAAGAAAGCAAATTCCAACCAAGATTGATGTACCATGCAAAACTATCTTTCAAAATTAATGGAGAAATAAGATACTTCCTTGACAAAAAACAACTGAAGAAATTTATGACCGCCAAACCAAAACTACAAATAATACTAAAATATATTCTAGACAGAGATAAAAATTACCACAGTTCCAAGAACACCAACAGAAAGAAACCACCAGTGCCAGGCATGGTGGCTCACACCTGTAATCCCAATACTTAGGAGGCTAAGATAGGAGGATCACTGTGACTTCAAGACCAGCCTGGGCTAGAAAGTGAGTTCAAGGCCAGTTTGAACTGCATAGTGAAACCCTGTCTCAAAAAAAAAAAAACAGAAAAAGAAAAGAAAAGAAACCACCAAGCAGGACAAGCAATCAAACAGAGGGGAAAATTAGGGAACCAACAGCAGAAAAATATCATGACAAAGACTAGCCAATACATATCACTTATAACCATCAATATAAATGGCCTCAATCCACCAATCAAAAGAAATAGACTGGCAGAATGGATCAAGAAACAAGACCCAAAAGTATGCTGTATGCAAGAAACACATTTAACTCAAAATGAAATTCATTGACTGAAAGTCAAAGGATGGAAAACAATCTTCCATGCAACAGGAAAACAGGAAAAAGCAGGATAGTTGTTCTGTTTGTGGACAATGTGAAAATCAAACCAAGAATGATCAAAAGAGATAAAGAAGGTCACTACATACTTGTTAGGAGAAATATTCAAAAGGAAGAGATAACAATCTTAAAAAATGTGTGCTCCTAATAAGGAGCACCCAACTATATAAGGCAATTATTAACAGACATGAAAAATCAAATAAGCAATAACACAATTGTAACAGGAGACCTCAACATCCTATTGTCACAAAGAGATCAACTAGACAAAAACTCAGCAATGAATATCAGAACTGAAACAAATCTGTGAAGAAATGCACTTAGTAGATGTTTTCAGAATATTCCACTCAACATCATCAGAATACACATTCTTCTTAGCTGCAAATGGAACATTCTCTAAAATAGACCATATACTAGCTCACAGAACATGCTTAAGTAAATGTAAATGAATTGAAATTTCCCCATGCATATTATTTGACTGTAGTGCAATAAAATTGGAAATTAATGGCAAAAGAAACTGCAAAAACTCTGTAAACACGTGGAAATTAAACAACCTCCTTCTAAGCAACCAGTGGGTCACAGATGAAACAAAGGAAGATATTTAACAATATCTACAAACAAACAAGAATGGAAATACAACATACCAGAATTTATGGCACACAATTAACGCATCCTAAGAGGAAAATTTAGAACAGTGAATTCTCACATCAGGAAAACAGAACAAGCACAAATAAACAACCTAATGTTACACATCAAGCTTTTAGAAAAGATCCTTGATGGCAGGGCTGGTTGGAAGACAATGAGTTTTTTCTCTGCACCCCTGCACTACATCCCAGTGGGTGAGCCAGCTGGAAGACAGTGAATTCACACTCTGTGCCCTTCCATTACATCCCTGATGGTGGGGATGACTAGAAAACAGTAAGTTCACACTCTAGGCTCCCTCTATTACCCCCCCAGATGGCAGGACTGGCTGGAAGAGTGTAAGGCTGACATGAACCCCTAGAACCAGGGCAACAGCCTGGTGCACAGACACATACACACCTTTGGAGGGTGAAGTAATCAGAGAGGCCAGTAATGAGGAAGTGTCTGAAGCAGTAGTGAGGAGAGAGCTGTTGGACCCTGGAGGACTCCACTGACAAAAGACCAGTCCCAGCCCCCACATCCAGAGGCCATGACTGGCTCCAAACCCAGCTCATCTCTGGGCTGTAACATGGACATTATCACAGAACTGTAAACACTAGAATAAGGTAGGTTCTTGGGATACCTATAATGAACCAACTACATCTGGAGGACATCCCTGAGGATTGAACATCTCCTTTCCTCCTAGATGGAGGTCTCGATGCTAGTGGTAGAGCTGTGTATCGTA
The DNA here is from genome assembly GCA_004363535.1 of Dasyprocta punctata. NCBI lineage: Eukaryota > Metazoa > Chordata > Mammalia > Rodentia > Dasyproctidae > Dasyprocta > Dasyprocta punctata. Next base: position 25,724 of record RJWM01009695.1, on the reverse strand, counting down.
GGAGGTTGGTGGGCATCAACATAGAATACAAAACAAAAGAAAAAGTAGAAAGTAGAGAATGGCAGTACACAGAGGCAGAGTGTGGCCCCAGAACCCTAGCCCACCCAAGACAGGTCTGGAACTCAATGAGATGGATGAAGTCAGAAGCCAAATACTGGAACTTTCTGAAATGATAAAAACAAAAGTGAAATAAACAAGTGAAAAATGGAGTAGAGAAAATTATCTCTAAAGAACAAAAGGAAATAATGCTTAAAATCAAAGGTATTAGAGGAGACACAAATTAAAGAATAGATGAGCTTAGAAAAAGATGGACACAAAAAATACCCAATACAGGAAACAGCAATGGGCTGATTCTGAGGAACACAAGAAAATGTCAAGATGAAGGGACAAAATACAATCTCAGACCTCCAGCTCATACAGGACAAGTTCAGGAGACACAGACATAGTAAAAGTTAGAAGTCACACACCTGAAATTTCTCAAAATATATAACAACTGAAGTAAAGAAGCAATTTAGTTCTTGCATTGTTTGGTTAATTTTATATGCCTATGTCTGATGGTCTAGATAACTATTTTGAAGATAACAGGCATTATGGTAGCCATTGTTAATTTCTTATTATATTGTTTTGAAGTCCTGTATTGTTTTCAACATTTTGTTTTGTTTGGTTTTATTCTGTTTTGTTTTGTTTGATTTTATTATGTCTGATGGTGTGGCCAACTGTTTTGAAGATGGCAAGATACATTATGGTAGGCACTGTTGATTTCCTGTTATCTTGCTTTGAAGTTCTTTAACACTTTCATCATTTTGTCTAGATTGCCTTTTTTCTGTTTTATTTTATTTAGTTTTATTCTCTTTAAAAGACATTTTTAAAAAAATTTAAAAAGCTTCTAGAAAAGAAGAGCAAGACAAACCCAAATCCCATACAAGGGAGGAAATTATAAAGATCAGAAAATAAATCAGCACTATGGAGACCAAAAAAGTAATACAAAGAATTAATGAATCAAAAAGTCGGTTCTTTGAAAGAATAAATAAAATTGATAAACCCTTAGCCAATCTTATCAAAAACAAGGAAATAAAAGACTCAACAACCAGCAACATTCACTCCACTCTGCATAGGCACACTAGAATTTTTCTGTTTCCTGATAATCCACCCATGGCAGCTTAACAAGTGAACTCCCAGCCTTTCACCCCTCAGGTAATTAATCCAGGCTGAATTCGATTGCAGCCATTTCCAATAACGCAGTTTTTTGGAAAGTCATTTGTTTTCCAAGACACATAGGTCAATATTGGAACAACAAGTTTCATTTTGGACTGTATCTTATAATATTGGGATTGATGAACTTAAATACGTTGATATTATGTTGAACTAAATTAAGATGACTTTCTCCCTTTTGCTGATGTATACTACTTATGATAATAACCAGCTTGGAGTTTTTGGTTACATTATAATTTTGCTAGAGACAATTTTTGGTGTTCTAAGGAAAAGGCTGCCATGTTAGAGATTCTTCACCTCTCCCTTCAATTTGTCTTCCATGAAGTTCATCTTCTAAGTTCTTCATTAAGATACTGATGGTGAAAGAGAAAAGTCAGTGCCTCCTGAGAATCCACCATGCTGGGACTGGGAGGATCCAACAAGAAGTCAACTAGCCAGGAAAAGCCAAGAAGCCAACTTTTCCAGGAAAAGTCAGCACCTCCCGAGAATCTGCCATGCTGGGACTTGGAGGGCTGACCCAACAAGAAGGCAACTAGCCAGCATTTCTGCTAAGCCATGCAAGCCATGTGGCTTCCAGAAAGAGAAAAGTCGGCACTTCCTGGAAAATGGCAAAACAATGAACACTGCGATAGGGGGACTCCCTGAAAGATACCATCCAAATGCTGGAATATAATAACAGAGAGAAGAAAAAAAAAGAGCGATATGGGTCCTCTGGACCCAAGAAGAATCTAAAACAAGAATTAAAGCCCACAGAAAGAGTGAAAAAAGAAGTAACCAAACAAAGGTGGAGGCTGGCGGCACCTCTGACTGGAGCCAAACCCAGTTAGCAGCGGGGAGAGTCTTGGGAAAGTGCAATTTAAGTGCTGTGACCAATTAAAGTGCTGCAACTGTGGCAGCAACGGTGGAGGTGGCAATCGATCATGGAGTGAGGTGGACTGGAGCAGGCGAGTGGGTGAGCATGACGGGTCCCAGGCCCCCAACCCCCAACCCCGTGAGGGAGAGCGAGGGATTGGCATCCATCTTGAAACCAGAACCACAACTAATTTGGCATAGTCCTAAAGAAATTGCTCCAACCGAGCCCTGGAGGGTCCGGGCGAGTGACCGGCTAGGTCTGGAGGCCAAGACTGCACACATGCCTGATGTATCTGACTCTCTATCCCAACAAAAACTCTCAATTTAAAAGCCAATTGGAAAAATGAGAGCTCTTTATTAGCACAGACCTGGCGACGCAGTGTCCCCATATGCATAGGGAAGACTACACCCTGAGCTGAGGAAACAAACAACTTTTAAGCAGTAAAACCACAAACATCTGGGGTGGGGACGGTTCAACAGTCGTTGGGAGATTTCCAAGCCTGGCTTGGTTTCGGGGAAGTGGCACGATAAAGAACAGGAACATGGTGCTTGGGAAAGTACAACTTGTGTTTATTGGGGCATCACGTCCTTACAAGAGCAGGACAAGGGGGTACTCTCAGGCAACAAGGGGGGTCACATTATAACAGTGCCCTAGGGGTGGCAGGGGAAGTTTCATGGACAACCAGCATAGGTTCCCAAGCAGCGACCCCACCCCTGTGCACTGTACCATACATTGGTGGAGAAGAGACGGGCTGGGTAAAGGCAGTGGGCCAACATGGGAGTGATCGAGTGACTGTCTAGGTCTGGAGACCAAGGCTCCATGCATGCCCTAGGGGTGATAGGGGAAGTTTTATGGACAGCAGGCACAGGTTTCCAGGCAGCAGTCCCACCCCCGCTCACTGTACCAGACATCCATGGAGCGGAGATGGAGTGGGGAAAGGCAGTGGACCAACACGGGATCACTTCAGAGAAACCACAAGACTCCTTAACAACCCAGGAAAATGACAAGACAGAAAGGTCGAGGGCACTCTCTGGCCTCTGATTCAAGCAGAGCAAATCCAGGAGAAGCAAACGCAGAGGAGGTTGGGAGCCCAACAATTAAAATCTCTGAGGTGATGACAGCTGAAGTGGGGAGACAACTCCATGAAGCTATAAAAGAAATTAGAGCAGAACTGTTGGCCCAGCTGAGAATAGAAATGAAATTCATAATAAAGGAATCGCTAGGCAACTCTAAAGGAGACATAGATGAAAAGGTGGAGTGTGGAAAATCGAGGGAAACCGAGAAGGAACTAAACAAAAAAGAATTAGAATATATGAAACAGATTCAGAGAGACTACCAGGAAATTAAAGACTCCAATGAAAGTTGGCAGAACCACCTGAAGGAAACTAAAGGTAGACTTTCAAACCTGGAAGACAGGCTAGAAGCCTGGGATCGAGAAAGGAAAGATCTCCTAAAAATAATAAGAAACCTGGAAGTGGCAGTGCAACAGCTGCAAAACAACCCAAGGAAATATAATTTACGAATAGAAGGTGTGAGTGAAAAAGCAAGGGTCAATACAGATCAACTTAAAAGCCTATTTACAGAAATAATTTCAGAAAACTTTCCAAGTATAGGAACAGGAAGAGATTTTCAGATAAGTGAAGCATATAGAACTCCAGCTAAACATGACCAAGATATGCCTACACCCAGACATATAATAATCAAGATTCCAGAAATTCAACATAAAAACAAAATATTAAGAGCTATTAGAGAAAAGAGACAGATTACCTACAAAGGAAGGCCCATCACAATCACGACAGACTTCTCAACACAAACCATCAGGTCAAGAAGAGCTTGGAGTGAAGTATTTCAAGGTCTGAAGGAAAATAACTTCCAACCCAGATTGATGTAACCTGCAAAATTATCTTTCAAAATCAGTGGAGAAACAAGATACTTCCACGACAAAGAACAACTAAAGGAATTTATGACAACCAAGCCAACCCTACAAAGAATACTGAAGGACATTCTAGAGAGAGACAAAAAAAAAGTCCACAGCTCCAGAAACAGCAACAGAGGGATATCACTGAGCGGGGCAGACAAATGAGTAATCCATCATCGGGATTTGAGTCCAGTATTGTTTTCAATGAGCTGTTTAGTTTAATCTTATTCTACCTCGACCTGCTTAACTTTATTGTATATGATGACAAAGACAGCTACTTTAAAGATAACAAAATTTATTAGGGTAGCCTTTAATGATATTCAATCACCTTGTTTTGAAACCAGGTATTGCTCTGTTTTGAGGGATTTTAACCTATGTTTGTATTACAACAGATGATATAGGCAACTGCCTAGAAGATAATAATAGGCATTATAGAAATCAACATTGCATTACTATGTATTGCTTCCATTATTTTATTTCTTATTGGTTTTATTCAGCACTATTTTGTTCGACTATACTAGGCCAATTGTTAAGGGCAATTATTTTGAAGACAATAAGAGGTATTACAAGGGGAACCGAGGAAGGAAGGAAGGGAAAGGGAAAATGGCATAGATTTATATGAGGATATACATAAGATAGTGTGAAAGACTATATTACTAAATGCATTAACTGGTGAGAGAGAACAGTTGATACTCATATGATTAGATCAATCTTATATGTCTTTGTCTGTCAATCTGAACAACCCCCTTGAAGGTAACAATATGCAGTGTTACAGCTACTGTAAAATTCCAATCATCTCATTTCCTAAACCTATAATATTATAGTATCGGATATGTTGTTGTTGTTTGTTGATCCCTTTAGTTTTTTGTTTCTCTTCTTTATGACCATTCTTTTATTCTTTATTGATTTCATTCTGAACTATCTTGCTTGATTATATTAGACCTGATGATATGGGCAGTTATTTTATAAGGGGAAAGGAGGAAGGAAGGAAGGGAAAAGGAAAAAGACATAAATTTATAAATGGGTATACATAGAACAGTTAAAATGACTATTACTAAATGCATTAGCTATTGAAAAAGAAAATACTCATGATTTGATAAATTTTGCATGTCTATATCTGTCATTCTGAACAACCCCTATGAAGGTAACGATATGCAATATTGTAACTACTGCCAAATTTCAACCATCTCATTGTGTAAACCTACAATGTTATCGTATCAGATTTGTTGTTGTTGTTTGTCTGTCTTTTTTGCTATTTGTTTCTGTCTTCTGTGTCCATTTTCTCTTTTAAAAAAAAACAGGAATACCTTTGTAAATGTTGAAATGTTAAATCCATTTTCATTTCAAATAAAATCATTACAGAGAAAAAAAGAAAAAAAAAAGAAAAGAAAGAGAAAAGTCAGTACCTCCTGAGAATCCATCATGCTGCTCCTGGGAGAATCCAACAAGAAGCCAACTAGCCAGCCTTTTCGGTAAGCCGTGCAAGCCATGCAGCTTCTGGGAAGAGAAAAATCAGCACCTCCCATGAGCCTACTAGCATGCTGGCTGAGAATCAAGCTGCCCTCACTCCTCCATAAGCAACCTGTTGGTTAGGAGGATAGGTTGAGTTAAGGTACATAAAGCAACTAAATGCTTGTATTGTTTGGTTGATTTTGCAAGTCTGGGGCCAGCAGTCTGAACATCTGTTGGGAGGATGACAGTATGCAATACAGCAAATATGGGGGATTTCTTTCTAACCCGTCTTTGAAATCCAAGATTGTTCTCACTGCTTGCTTTGTTCCAATTGTTTTGATTTATTTCAAATTCTGTTTTAGTGGTTTTATTCTGTTTTGTTTTTGGTTTGATTTTGCTATACCTGATGGAATGGACAACTATTGTGAAAATAACAAGATATACTATGGTAGCTACTATTGTTTTCCTAATATCCTGCTTTGAAGTTCTGTACCAATTTTGCTGTTTTGTTTTGATTGGCTTTGTTCTGTTTTTGTTTTGTTGGATTTTACTATCTTTAAAATTTTTTTAAAAGTTCAAAAAAAATAAGATACTGATGGTACATCATGCCAACAGCACCAAGCCCAACACCTGCACTCTTGTGCTGAAGGTCCTATCCCTCCTTAAGGAGACTCACAACCAGCTGATCCTTGAGACTGGCTATCTTGGACTTAGAGTCAAAAGGAACCAGGAGTGCAAGTTGGGTGGGCATTAGGGGCATGTTGCTATGAGATCCAGACTCAGGGGCAGTAGTTTCACCACCTAGGGTTTACATCTTGCCACAGATTTCCCTGGGTACTGGATATAAAACAATGAGATTTAATGTACTTGATTTTCTTTGCATTTTTAAATGCATTTGCAGCTAAGAGTTTGCCTTAAATTTCACAGAATAATTTGAACTTGGAATTTTCAGCAATGCAGAAGCTGTTAGGATTTGGTAACTTTTAGAGATGGACTAAATGCATCTTTTGGAGACCACAGGTGAAATTTTATAGTTTCTATCCAGATGTCCTCTCAAAGCCTCATGTGCTCATAGTTGGGGCTTTGGGGATATAATTAGATCATGGAAGTGCGATACTGGATCATGGGTGTATCATACTGAATTAGTTCACTGATTAGTTTAGCATAGTTCTGGGTATTGATGATAGATTCACTGAAGAAGGAAAACCTACCCTGGCTCTAGGTGATGCCAATTGTCTTGGAGTGAAAAGAGTTAGAAAGAAGCTTGTTGCTTTCTGCCTGCCTTCCATGGACCATTTCTCCTTTGCAATTCCTCTCTGCTGTGCTGTCCTGCCTTGAAGCCAGCTTACTATGGACTGAAACTTCTACAAACTGAGCTAAAATATACCCTTCCTCGTTTAACTTGTAGCTATTAGGTATTTTATCCTAGCAAAAAGAAAGTTAATAAGACAGTTACACAGCAATAGAAAACTAGTACTGTGTGAAAAATCCTTTGCCTCCATTTGTTCACTGAAGACAAGGTTGGAATCTGTCAAAGAGTTTTGACCAAGAAAGGGCAAACGATATAAACATCAACACAGGCTCAGCTAGGTTTACAGAACACTGAATCCTGATCTGAAAATAATATAAACTGCCCCACTGGTTGGCCTGAATAATATACCTAATGGTGTATCCCAGCAGACTTACTTCTTCTTGTATCTCATCACTGTTTGGAATGAGAGTCAGTGGTAAAGCAAGTTACTCACACTTTTAATGTCAGATTCTATTGTATGCCCTGCCTTACTTCTAAAGTCTCCCTAAACTTCTAGAACAGAAAGACCATTTCTACTTCTGTCCTGAAGATCAGTCTTTGATGCTACATGCCTGTTGTGATGTGGATCTTAAATGTCCCCCCAAATCTCATATGTTGAAGGCTTAGTCCCTAAAGCACCAGTGTTTAGAAGTGGGGCCTTTTGACAGTGATTGCATCATGAGGGCTCTGACCTCACAAATGGGTGAATCCATTTGTGGATTCACAGTTTAATGGGTTTGTGGGCAGGGTATTTTTTGTTATAAAAACAAGGTGGCTTTCACTGCTTCCTGACCACCATGAGGTGAGCAGTTGTTCTCCTCATGAGCTCTCTGCTGTTGTGCTCTCCCTCACTGCTGCACCAAAACAATGAAGTCCAGTGACGATCTACTAAAATCTATGGAGCTGAAAGTTAAAAAGAAACCTTTCTTACCTTAAGTTGATTTTCTAGGGTATTTTGTCACAGTGATGGAAAGTTGACTAACAGTACCACTCTACACTCACGTTTCAATGACTTCTTTAGCCAATCAGAGAGATTTTTCAGAGCTCTGGCCACTGGAAATCCTGCCCTCTCTCCTGATCTCATCTGTCCTGTCCTGTGGGCCATTGACTTTACAGCCAGTTTGTAGGTTTGTACTCTTTAATTAGTGAAATGAAAACAACTGCTGATTGAAGCATCATGGATCTTCCTACTTCTTCCCTCCTTAAAAATGGAAACATGCTTCCAGAAGCTGCTTTATTGTCTTCGATCAAGGTAACATTCTTCAGCCTCCAAAAACAACTCATACATATTCCCTAAAACCAGGTTCAGAAAGTACAATTCTAGTTTGTATATCATATAAATAGATGCATCATACAATCACTGACTATCTGAGCTAGAAGACAGCTTAGAGATCATGGGCTTAGAGATCAAGACCAAACTTGGCTTGTCTTCAGAATTTACTGAAGAGCTATGATATAAGTCAGTAGTAGAGCATTTTTCTGGCATGTTTGAGGCCTTGGGCTCCATCCATAGGATTGTGAAAACAAAAATTTCTAATAACCTCCTTGGGCACCAGCATGATGATGCATACCCATAATCCCAGCACTCTGGGAGGCTGAGGCAAGAGGACCTCAAATTCCAGGCAAACCCAGGCACTTTACAAAGATGTTATCTCAAAATTAAAAAGGACTGGTAATGTGGCTCAGTGTGAAGATCCTCAGTTTAATCTGCAGAACTGAAAACAAAAGAATCTGCTTGGAGAGCATATTTGGTACAGATCCTGTATCCCACAGCCAGATACCAACAGTTTAGGACAGTGCTGTTTCAAAAAATGCCCACAAACAATTCTGATGTTCAACTGGGTTTGAAAACTAGTACCTCCACTTTCTTGCCTTCTGTTCTTTCCTTTCCTTCCTTCCTCTCCCATACCACTGTGGGTTGCAGCACTATTGACTTCTTCCAGCTTCACCCCTTGCTCCATTCGGTCATCTTTCTTCTTGAAATTACACATAACAAAAATAATGGTTAGAGATAACAACGTTGAGAGAACATTTAATCCTCACAAAAACACTGTGGTATAGGAGTATTACTGACTCCACTTTATATATAAAGAAACTAAGCATTAAGTAACTTGTCCACATTACATAGGTAGTAAATGGTGGAGCCAGCAACAAATAGCAAGACTCCTAACTCTAGTGTTCCTTTCTATTCATAATTATTTTGTTAGCTAAGTTATGGAGACTTCCAGTGAGGCTGGGGAAAGTGCTGGAGTAGATGGTGAACATCAGGCAGAGACTTGGGCTTAAGGAAAAAGAAAAGTAGAGAATCTGGCTCTCAATCCAGGATGATTTTGTCCACCAAGACATTTTGCAATGTATAGAAACATTTTAAATTGTCACCAATGATACCAAGTGTATATAGTCCAGGGAGGCTGCTAAATATCTTACAATGCACAGGACAGCCCATATATATACACACCTCAAAGAATTATCCTGCCCAAAATATTAAGAGTTCAAAAGTTGAGAAAACATCGTTGGCCCAGAGTACAGGGAATTGGCTGAAGATGAAAAGTATACTTCTTTTCGTTATAAAAACAGAATGAGGTCAAAAATAGGGCAAGGAGCTGGACATGGCAGCATAGACCTATAATCCCAGCACTCCAGGAGGCTGAGGCAAGAGAATTGTAAGCTCAGGCTCAGCCACGCCACTTAGCCACTTAGTAAGACCTTGTCTCACAGTAAAAATAAAAGGAGAATTGTGAATCTACTTCAGTGCAAAGGTCCTGAGTTCAATCCCCAGCACCACACAACAAACAAACAAACAAACAAAAAAGGTAAGGAAGAAATGTCAGAGTCCAAGAATAACAATATCAAGCCCCTACCAAAGGACTCTCAGATAAATTATGGAAGATTCTTTGCTTAAGAACCATGCTATCATTTGGATGTGTTTTGCCCCATGAAGTTTCAACGTTGAAAACATCTCCAGTGTGTCGCTATGTCACTGTGATGGAAACAGGCATGGTGGTGGTATACACCTGTAATTCCCAGTACTCTGAGAAGCTGAAGCAAGAAGACTACAAATTTGAGCAAAGTTTGGCCATCTCTGTCACTTAGAGAAACCCTGCCTTAAAAAGTGAAAAAAATAGAAAGTCTCTGGGATTGTAGCTCAGTGCTAACACAATGGGTTTAATTCCCAGTACCAAAAAAATTCAGTAGTGGAATTTTTTAAAAGGTGGGGCCTTGTGGGGAGTAGTTAGGTCATTGGGAGCACTGCCCTCAGAAAGGTTTAATGCTTATCTTCCTAGCTGTGATAGTTTCCATAACAGCAAGTTTTTATTAAATGTTCCTGTCTTACCATGTGGCCTCACCCTCTCACATGTGTTTCTGCTATGATTCCATCTACCATATTGTGATGCAGTCAAAGAGTCCCTCACCAAAGCTGAGAAGATTTTAGTGTCATATTATTCAATCTCCAGAACAGTGAGCTAAACAATCTCTTTACCTTATAAGGTATACATCCTCAAGTAATGTTACAGCACTGGAAAATGGACTAATGCAAGCCCTAATCATTATGTTCTTATTCTGCTCCTTCCTGGAATTTTTGAAAGTAGACCTTAGAATAACGGTTGTACAAACACTATCTAAACTAATAAGGGCAAGAATAACTTGTCCTCACATAGAAATAAGACTCAGCAAAGAGGGCCATGGAGACATAGAAATAAGACTCAACAAAGAGGGCCATGGAGAGAAAGACAGAGAAATAGAAAGAGACACAAAAACATAGGCTGTATGCATAGAACATACTTCAGAATATGCACAAAAAATATCCCAAATATTCCACTTAAATACTCAAAGTAGCAGGGAAAAATTAAAAACCAAATGTCTCTGAGGTAAGAGAAAGCTGAAAAGGACTGAGAGATACTTGGGTTGGCCTTAACTTATAGTCAATTCCTAGGGTTATTCAGGAGCTACCTGCATAGTCCCAAGGTTGTGGTACAAGAGAGACCTGACCCTACTTCCAGGATCCTAGTCATTAGGAAAAACACTCCGAGTTAAGTAGGCTAACAATAAGAAATCTAGAGGTCTTGTAATATGATCACAGAGAGTATGATTTAGGGAAGCAGGTGAGAAAGACTAAATCTGGACTACAGCAAGTCTGGGAAAAATGATAACAACCTGTACACATCCAGACTGTGTGGACACAGCTAAAGAGAATGCATCTGAATGGATAGAATTAGATAGTGTTTGTACAACTGTTATTCTAAGGTCTACTTTCAAAAATTCCAGGAAGGGCTGGATTAAATGGATCATGGGAAAGAAAATACTGAATCTCAGAGGGACAAAGAATCAAAAGGGAATTTGGGACATTAAAAACCATCTTCATCTGTGTTTCAAATTTTTCTGAGTGTGTTGGTGACAAAAGCTACTCTTGTTTGATCAGCAGAGAAGGTAAATTCTGGGTAATCACAATATTTATATCAGCTCTTTTTTTGAGAAAGGATCTTGTTATATAATTCTGAACGACCTTGAACTCAACATGTAGCTCAAGCTGGCCTCAAACTCACAGCAATCCTCATGCCTCAACCTACCAGTTACTGGGATTACAGGTGTACACCACAATATCTGGTTTGTGTCAGCTCTTGGCCCCAAGAGTTGTCTCTGAGAGAAGACGGTGTCCGGCCCCACCCTCACGCACACCCCAGCAGCCATTGTGGAGGATCCCTGCTGGTGACCAGCTCAAGGCAATGGCCAGCCCCACCCCCACATGCACTCCAGCAGCCATCATGGGAGCTCCTAGCTGGTAACCGCTCCATCCAGAGGCAGCAGCCAGCCACACCCCCATGCACACTCTGGCAGCCATCATGGAGGATACCCACTGGTAACCAGCTGAGAGGTGGTGGCCAGCCCTGCCCCAATGCACACTTCATCAGTCAGGGAGCCAGAACAGGCTGGAAAAAGCAGCAGACAACCCTGCACCAGTGCACCCAATGGCCACCATCAGACACCCATAGCCAGCACTGGCTAGAAGAACCAGTCTCTCTTCAGAGAAATTGTATACAATGCAGGAAGTGCCTGGGACACCACTACCCACTTGTCTGGAAGAATTCCAAAATATGTAAAGATGAAGAAGTAAAAGGCAGTCTCTGGAATCCAACCCAAGCAGAGCAAGTCCAAAAGATGTAAACATGGAAGAGATCAGGAGTTGCACACTTGAAATTTCTGAAGAGGTGGCAACTGAAGTAAAGAAACAATTTCATGAAGCTATAAAAAGAAATTAAAACAGAAATACTATCTCAAGCTGGGGTGGTGGCACATGCCTTTAATCCCAGCACTCGGGAGTCTGAGGTAGGAGGAGCGCTGTGAGTTTGAGGCCAGCTTGGGCTACAACGTGAGCGCAAGGCCAGCCTGAGCTGCGCAGTGCGACCCTGCCTCAAAATACCAGGACCGGGAGTTTGGCTCAGTGACTTAAGGGCCTGTCTGGCAGGCGCGAGGTTATGAGGTCAAGTCCTGGTGCTGAAAAAAAAAAAAAGAAATACTATCTCAGATAAAAGAAGAAATGAAACACATAATAAAACAATTGCTAAGCACCTCTAAAGAAGACATAGATAAAATAGAGGAACATAGGAAAATGAGGGAAAACTTGATTGAAAAATATAAAACAAAGATTTAGAATACATGAAAAAGATTCAAAGAGATATCCAGGAAATTGAAAACTCCATTGAAAGCTGGAAAAACCTGGTGCACGCCTTTAACCCCAGCACTCGAGTGACTGAGGAAGGAGCATTGTGAGTTTGAGGCTGGCCTGAGCTACGTAGTGCAACCCTGCCTCAAAAACTAGGGCCAGAAGTTTGGCTGAGTGGCTTAAGTGCCTCTCTGGCAGGTGTGAGGTTGTGAGTTTGAATCTCGGTGCCACAAAAAAAAAAATGGAAAAACCTCTTGAAAGAAGCTGAAGATAGACTTTTAAACCTTGAAGACAGGTTTGCAGTTTGTGGTCCTGAAAGGAAAGATCTCTTAAAAATAACAAGGAAGCAGGAACTAACAATTCAATTGATGTGAGACAACCCAAAGAAACATAACTTAAGAATAATAGGTGACAGTGAAGAAGCAGGGGTCAACGCAAATGATATTACAAGTCTATTTACAGAAATAATAGGAGAAAACTTGCCAGGCAAGGGAAAAAGATGTGACAATCAAATAATTGAGGTATATAGAACTCCAGCTAGCCATAACCAACATAAATCTACACCCAGACATATAATAATCAAGATTGGAGACCTCTGCAGCTGGCAGGATCATTGGCAGCACCCCCCTCCACACTAGAAACATATGCAACTGGCAGGATCATCAGCAGTACCTCTCCCTCCACCCCAGAGACTTCAACAGCCCAGGGACCGTCAGTGACCCAGTCTACCACCTGCAGAATGCTGGCGGGCTGGTGGAAGCCTCAGCAAGCCCTCACTCACACAGGATTTCAGTGGGCCTGCAACAGTGCAGTGAGTTTCCCCCTCAAATAGAGAATTCAGTGGGTCAACAGGAGCATCAGCAAACCCTTCTCTCCAGCTGTAGGACTTTGGCAAGCCCAGAAAGTGTGGGTGACTCTTTCTTCCATACAGAGAACACTGGGTGGGTTGAGGAGAGTGCTGAAAAGGCCTCCCCTAAGCCGGAAGAACTTAAAAGAGCCTAGGAGACCCCCAGTGACACAGTAGGGTCCCAGCTGAGGCACACAATATAGCCAGGTAAATCTGACAGCCTGGGACAGCCTAAAGCCATCGTAACAATAGGAGCAAAGGGTTGGCTTACATCAATATTCCTAAGCTAGCCAGCCTAGGGAGCATATGAGACTCATCCAATGGGGCCTAAAAGAAGAATTCAGGTGACTGGCCCCTCCCCTTCATTGTGGGACCAAGCAATTGTATAAACATCACCCGTACAATAGGACCCTAAGACACAAATAATGGTCAACTGAGACTAGTGGTACCGGAAAGACCAAAATATTAACCCAAGAGGTGAAAATGACAAAACAAAAAGCAAAATGCAATCTCAAACTTCCAGTCCATCAGGAAAACATACAGGACACATTGAAATAGAGGACATTAGAAATCATACACCTGAAATTTCTGAAAAGATAGCAAGTGAAATAAAGAAAAAAAATCCATGAGGCTATAGAGAAAATCACATTAGAAATAATCTCAGGTAAACAAAGAAATGACAGCATTAATAAAGGGATTACTCATTGAGAAGACATAGGTAAAAAAGTACAGGAGCATGGGAAAATGATGGAAATCTTGAATGAAAAATTTAGGAAAAAATAGAATGTATGAAACAAATGCAAAGAGATATCCAGGAAATAAAAAAAAAAAACACCACTGAAAGCTGGCAAACCTGTTTGAATGAAGCTAAGGGCAGACTTTCTGACCCTAAAGACAAGATCACAGCCAGTGATCATGAAAGGAAAGAACTTGTAAAAATAACAAGGGAGAATGAAATAACAATTCAACAGCTTCAAGACGTTGCCAAGAGAAGCAATATAAGACTGATAGGCATCAATGAAAATGCAGGAGTCACCGCAAATGACTTAAAAAAGCTATTCACAGAAGTAATAGTGGAAAATTTCTCAAACATGGGAAAATAATTGGATAAACAGATAAGTGAGACATATAGAATGCCAAATAGTCATAACCAAAATAAATCTACACCCAGACATATAGTAATTAAGATCTCACAAATACAGCATAAAATCAAAATACTAAAATTGTTAGAGAAAGATGCAGCTCACCTTTCAAGAAAAACTCATTAGAATCATGACAGACTTTTCACCACAAACCCTCAAATTAAAACTAGCTTGGAGTGACGTATTTCAAGCCCCAAAAGAAAACAACTTTCAACCCAGATTGATGTACCCTGCAAAACTTTCTTTCAAAATTGATGGAGAAGTAAGATACTTCCATGACAAAGAACAACTGAAGAAATTCATGTCTACCAAGCCAATCCCTACAGAGAATAATGAAAGACATACCAGAGAGAGACAAAAATGACTATTCCCAGAACAATGAAAGAAAGAAACCACCAGGCAAGGCAAGCAACTAAACAAGGGGAAAAGGTAGGAAACTAACAACAGGAAAATAACATGACAAATTTAAGCCAGTACATAGCAGTTATATCCATCAATGTAAATGGCATCAATTCACCAATTAAAAGGAATAGACTGACAGAATGGATCAAAAAACAGGATCCAATAATATTCTATATACAAGAAACACATCTGACTCAAAAGGAAACTCATAGACTAAAAGTCAAAGGATGGAAAACAATATTCCAAGTGGTAGGAACCCAGAACAAAGCAGGGGTCCCTATTCTGTTCACAGACAGTGTAAACTTCAAACCAAAAATGATCAAAAGAGATAAAGAAGGTCATTACATACTTATTAGGGGAAAAGTTGAAGAGGAAGAACGAACAATCATAAATATATATGCACCAAATACAGGAGAGGAGCACACAACTATATAAGACAAAGACTAATAGACATGAAAAAACAAGTACGCAATAACATAATTGTGACAGGTGAACTTAATACCCCATTGCCACAAAGAGATACATCAACTAGACAAAAAGTTGGCAAAGAAATAACAGAACTAAATCAAACCTGTGAACAAATGGACTTAGTGGATGTTTATAGAGTATTCCACCCAAAAACATCAGAATACATATTATTCTTAACTGCACATGGGATATTCTCTAAAATAGACCATGTATTAGCCCATACAACATGCTTAAGTAAATGCAAAGGGATTGAAATTATCCCATGCATCTTATCTGATCATACTTCACTGATACTGGAAACTAATGGCAAAAGAAACTGCAAAACCTACATAAACACATGAAAATTAAATAACAACCTCTTGAACAACAAATGGGTTACAGATGAAATTAAAAAAGAAATGAAATGATACCTAAAATTCAGTGAAAACGCAGACACAACATACTGATACCTGTGGGACACAATGAAACCAGTCCTGAGGGAAATATATAGTAATAAATTTTCACATCATAAAAACAGAATGATCACAAATAAACAACCTAATGCTACACCTCAAGCTTCTAGAAAAAGAAGAACAAGTCAAGCCCAAAGCTCATAGAAGAGAGAAAATTACAAAGAGCAGAGCAGAAATTAATGCAATTGAGGCTAAGAAAACAACACAAGAATTAATAAATCAAAGAGTTGGTTCTTTGAGAGAATAAACAAAATCAATAAACCTATAGCCAACCTTATCAAGAAAAAGAAAGGAAAAGTTCAAATTTATGCAATAAGGAATGAAAAGGGAGAAATTACTACAGATCCCATGGAAATTCAGATGATTATGAATACCTACTTTGAAGATCTTTAAGCATATAGGGTGGGAAGCACAGAGGAAATAGAAAAATTTCTAGAAACATATCAATTACAAAAGCTGAATCAACAAGATATAACAATTTTGAATAACCTAATGTCAGCTACTGAAATTGAAAATGTGATTAAAAACCTACCATGAAAAAAATTCCAGGTCCTGATAGATTCACAGCTGAATTCTGCAAGAAATTTAGAGAAGATTTAATGCCAATACTCCCCAAAGTTTTCAATGAAATTGAAAGGGAAGCAAACCTCCCTAACTTATTCCTGGAGGCAAGTATTACTCTGATAACAAAACCAGAGAAAGACTCAACCAAAAATGAGAACTATAGGCCAATCTCCCTAATGAACATCGATACAAAGATTCTCAATAAAATACTGGCAAATAGAATGCAGCAAATCATCAAGAAGATTATACATCAGGACCAATTTGGGTGTATTCCAGGCATACAGGAATGGTTTAACATATACAACAAATCAATAAATGTAATACACCACATCAACATAGCCAAAGACAAAAATCACAGAATCACCTCAATAGATGCAGAAAAAGCTTTTGATAAAGTATAACACTTGTCCATGATAAAAAAAAAACCTACAGAAACTAGGAATAGATGGTATCTACCTCAATCTGATAAAAGCCATCTATGACAAATCAACAACCAACATTATACTAAATGGACAAAAGTGAAAGTTTTTGCTCTAAAATCAGGAACAAGACAAGGATGTCCACTATCCTCACTCTTATTCAATATAGCTCTGGAAACATTAGCCAGAGCAATCAGACAAGATTGAGAAATAAAAGGAATAAGGATAGGAAAGGAGGAAGTTAAATTATCACTATTTGCAGATGACATGATACTCTACATAGAAGACCCTAAAAACTCCATCAAAAAACTACTAGAGTTAACAAATTCAGCAGTGTAGCTGGATATAAAGTCAACACTCAAAAACCAATAGCATTCCTGTACACAAACTCACTGAGAGAAAAACTATGGAAATAACACCTTTCACAATAGCATCCCAAAAAATGAAATACTTAAGAATCAACCTAACAGACGATGTAAAAGACCTATACACTGAAAACTATAGTACTCTAAAAGGAGATTGATGAAGATGTTAGAAAATGGAAAGATATCCCTTGCTTTTGGTTAGGAAGAACCTACATTGTGAAAATGGCCACACTCCCAAAACTGTTATACAGATTTAATGCAATCTCAATCAAAATACCATCAATATATCTGACGGATCTAGAGAAAACATTCCTAAAATTCATTTGAAAATAGATCAGACCTAGAATGACAAAGGCAATTCTGGGCAACAAAAGCAAGGCAGGAGGCATCTCAGTCCTTGACTTGAAATTATACTACAAAGCTGCAGTGATAAAATCAGCATGATACTGGCAAAAAAGTAGACCTGAGAATCAATGGAACAAATTAGAAGATGCAAACACAACTAAAAAGACACTAAGCCACCTTATATTTGACAAATGGGCTAAACATGTTCACTGGAAGAAAGATAGCCTCTTTAATAAATTGTGCTGAAAAAAAGGCTTTCTACATGCTGAAGAATGAAACTAGACCCAAGTCTATCACCATGCACTAAACTAAAGTTGAAATATATCAAAGATCTAAATATTAAAATAGAAACATTAAATCTACTGGAAGACAAGATAGGTAGAAATCTTGAAGACATAAGGGTAAATAAAGAGTTAATGAACAAAATGCAAACTGCACAGGAAGTGCTCCCAGGAATCAACAGCTGGGATCTCATCTTATTAAAAAGTTTTTGCACTTCAAAAGAAATCACCAACAAGGTGAAAAGAAAACCCACAAAATGGGAAAGAATTTTAGCCAACTGCTCCTCAGACAAAGGACTTATATCCAGAACATATAAAGAATTGAAAAACATCAGGCCCCCAAGTTCAAAAACCCAATCCAAAAATGGGCATCTGAGATGAACACACACTTCTCGGATGAAGAAATACAAATAGCAAATAAATACATGAAGAAATGCTTAACATCACTGGTCATTCAAGAAATGCAAATTAAAACAACAGGGAGATTCAATTTCACTCCAGAAAGAATGGCTGCCATGAAGAAATCAACTGATAACAAATGTTGGTGGGGCTGTGGAAAAAAGTAACACTTCTCCAGTTGGTGGGAGTGTAGACTGGTGTGGCCACTGTGGAAATCAGTAACTAGGATTGGAAGTCCCATTCAATCAGGCTATTCCCCTCCTGGTTATTTTCCCAGAAAAATTGAAAATGTCATGTCACAGTGATATATGTGCACCCATGTTTATAGCAGCACAATTTGTAATAGCTAAATATTGAAAACAACCAAAATGCCCATCAACTGCCAAATGGATGAAAAAGATGTGGTATTTTTACATGGTGGAATATTACTCAGCTATAAAAAAGGATGATCTTGAGGTAAATGAACACAACTTGAGACTATACTCATTAGTGAAATAAATCATACATTTGCAAATATTGTATTGTCTCTCTAGTGTAAAAAATAAATAAATAAATAATAATAATAATAATAATAAACTGAAAGAGTAATAAGATCCAAAATGTACAATGGATATTACAATAATTAAAGAGAAAGAAAGTGCTCAAAAGGAAAGAGCAACTGTGATAGGGGAAAGGAGAAATGGAAGAAAGGAAAAGATTACATGTATGCAGGTATACATATATAACTATGTATGTATAAGTGTGCAAGATAGACAACTATACTGCTAATTCTCTGTTAGCTCATCAAAAACAATAGTTTGTGCTGTCATTGCTTGATTGTTCATTTTTTATGACTAGAATTTGTAACTTGAACAACTACTTCTAAGACAACAATATGTAATATATTAACTAATGGTGATTTCTTACTTTTTTAAAATTTTGTATTATTTCTACCCTTTTTTTCTGTTTTGTTTTTTAAAATAAAAAATCAAGATCCCAGAAATTCAACACAAGAACAGAATATTAAAAGCTGTTAGAGAAAAACAGATCACCTATAAAGGAAAACCCATTAGAATCATGACAGACTTCTAACACAAACCATCAAGTTAAGAAGAGGCTTGAGTTAAGTATTGCAAGTCCTGAAAGAAAACAACTTCCAACCCAGACTGATGTGCTCTGCAAAACTTTCTTTCAAAATTAATGGAAAAACAAGATACTTCCATGACAAAGAACAACTGAAGGAATTCATAACCACCAAACCAATCCTACAAAGAATACTAAAGGACATTCTAGAGAGAGATAAAAATGACCACAGTTCCAGGAATAGCAGCAGAGGGGGATCATCAAGTGGGGCAGACAGCTGAATGCAGGGGAAAAGTAGGGAGACAACGGCAGGAAAATAGCATGGCAGAGACAAGGCAGTGCATGTTGGCCACAACCATTAATGCAAATGGCCTCAATTCACCAACAGAAAGACACATAGACAGAGTGGATCAGGAGACAGGATCCAGCAATATGCTTTATACAAGAAACACAACTAACTAGAAAGAAAACTCATATACTGAAAGTCAACGGAGAGAGAACAATGCTGTATGTGACAGGGAGCCAGAAAAAAAGCAGGGGTACTTTGCCCATCAACTGCAGAATAGATAAGAAAGACATGGCATTTTTATAAAATGGAAACCTACTCAGGTATAAAGAAAGATAATCTCAAGGCTCTTGTAGGTAAATGGATTGGAGGTCCCATTCAACCCAGCTATTCCCCTTCTGGATATCTTCCCAAAAGAATGAAAAACATCATACCATAGTGATGTATGTGCACCCATGTTTATAGCAGCACAGTTTGTAATAGCCAGATCTTGGAAACAACCTAAATGCCCATCAACTGAGGGATAGAAAAAAAAGATGTGGTATTTTAGTACAATGGAGGACTACTGAGTCATAAAGGATAAAATGGACGCTTTTATAGGTAAATGGGTGCACCTTGAGAACATACTCATTAGTGAAATAAATAAGACACACAAGTGTAAACATCATATTGTTTTATCAGTGTGACAAACTGAAAGAAAAAACATGTATATGTGTATGTATATGTATATAAAATAGTTAAGATAGTTATACTACTGATTTCTCTGAGCTCACTGAAGAGAAAGATTTTCACTGGTATTATTCAGACAATTGAACACAGGTGTCTTGTGCTCTGGGTGAATGATTTGGGGATGAAAATGTGCAATGTATGTACCATTGTTGCTCCCTGATTGATGTGCTTTGAAATTTTATTGTACTTTTCTTCTTCTTCTTCTTCTTCTTCTTCTTCTTCTTCTTCTTCTTCTTCTTCTTCTTCTTCTCTTTTTATGTTTAAATAAAATGGATTTGGAAAAAAGAAAAGGAAGGAAGAGAAAGGAAAAAAGAAAGGAATAAAAAGAAACATGTCAACAGAACCGACTGGCATTAGTTGGATCTTTGTAAATGTGGGCAGTCAGACAGTGGACTTCCAGAAAAATTTTGAGAGCAATCAGGCCCACAGTGATAGCTGAGATTCAACAAACCAGAAGAAAAAAAGGGTGATCTGTTAGAGGGAACAGAAAAACGGAGACCATAATTCGGGTACAAAAAAGATCTTGTTAATGAATGGGAGTGGGAGGACCTTTCTTTAGTGCCCCTAGAACCATTCTACATGGATGACTACAGAACAGTCTGCTTACCATTTCTGCCTACACATAAGGTAAGCTTTCAAGTACTTCTTTGCTATGTTAGATGAAATCTTTCTCTCCTCTGGCTTGGCCCTGGATTTAACTTCCTTTCCAAACCGGCCCAAGTGTCTGGCTACTTGAAATGGCTTTCTGACAGGTGGAGCATTTTGCATCTTCCTCCATCTGGGGTTACTAAATGAATGTGTCTGTCTAGTCATGTTATGTTAGGTTCCCTAGAAAGGCCTGAGTGGTTTAATTATAATAAACATGATGAAGAGATGTGTTTCAGGTCTTGTGTCTGAGGTATCTTAACAGATATAAACCCCAAAAGTAGTTGTAGCCACAAGTAGGAACCAACTGAGGGTCTCCAGGCAAAAGTGGGGAGAAAACCCAATACCTCTTGTAGTTCTGTCTTGCATTTGCAGCAACCAGGTTTCAGAAGCTGCTTTTGATTTTTTTCACTGGAAGCACAATGAAAGGGCATTAAACAACTTAAGAGAAGTTGGTGTTTTGCTTTGGTACCTGAGACAATTCTTACTTCAATGGAAAAATCCTTCTGCTATACATCGAGTACAGTAAACATTTAGAAGATACTGTGATGAAGGAATGGAGGTATAATACAGTGATAAAGTGCTTCCTAGCATGTACAAGGCCCTGGTTTCAATCTCTTGCACCACGAAAAAAAAGTGGAAAAAATGAGATATTGTAATGGAAAAAGAGAACAAACCGATAGTCTACCTACCTCCATTTACAACCCCCACTGTAATGACCTACATGGATCCCTCTCTGCCCACAGCTACAGGCACATTGTCTATTCAGGCATTCATTCCATTATTCACTGAGCTTTCTTTACAAAGTACCAGCTATGAACCAGGCACATTATAAAATATTGCAGATCCAATGAAATGAGCAAATCTTACTCCCTGTCCCCTTCAAGCTTATATTCTATTCTAGTGAAGGCAGACATTTGCTAATTACACAAATAAATGTAATCTGTGATCCTTGCTATGAAGGAAAAGACCAATGTACAGTTGACTTTCATTGTCCATGGCTGTTACACCAAATAAAATTGCTGCAAACACTGAATTAGCAAATCCTGAATCATCACTCCTGAGAAAGTACAGGGCTATGCTCCTCTAAGCTTCTCATCTCAACACTGTCATCATGCCTCTGAGGAAACAAACTAAAATTGGAATCAAAGTATTGGCAGGAGTGCTTGATCCATACACCCCATGGCCTCATGGGGTGTACCATATGATCGGCTGTCAGAGGAAGACAAGATAAGTGTCTGGTTTATGGATGGTTCTGCATGTTATTGGGCACCACCTGCAAGAGGACAGCCACATCATTGCAGCCCCTTTCCAGGACATCCCTGAAGGACAGCAGTGAAGGAAAATAGTTGTGGTGGGCTGAGAAAACCACCTTGTTTTTATAGTAAAACTTCTGTCCACAACACATTAAACTCTGAATCCACAAATGGATTCATCCATTTATGAGGTCAGAGCCCTCATAATGGCATGAGACAGACATTTCCCTTCCAAAAGTTACAAACAGGGATACAAAGGAATGGGACAAAAGCAAGTCCAAACTCAAGCAGGGCAAACATTAAGTTCTGTCATTCCATCTGCAGTGTCTGAAGCAATCTTTGGCAAGTTTAAATTCCAAAGGACTTGGGTGGCTCTGCCCCTATGGCACTCCCAGTGGTTGTAGTTCCCATGGCTTCTTTCTTGGGCCAGGTCAACTCCTCCCTTGCAGTTTTTCTCACATGATGCATGTTCCTGGCTTCTTCAAACTTCTGAGCCTCCTCTGAACCTTTGGCTTCACACTCACAGCTTTAAACACTGACCTCTCAGAGGGACACTGCATGATCTCCCAGGCTTTCTGAAATCTAGGTGGAAGCCTTCCTAACTCCACAACTCTACCATACTGCATGCATCTAAAACAAGCACCACATCAGTGCTGCCAAGGTCTTCTGCTAGCAGGATCAGTAGCCAGGCTTCCCTCTCTTTTGCCTGTAGGAGTCAAGTGTCTGGATCACTGGACAATTCTGAGGAACAAATTCCCTATGCTGCTGCCATTCTGGAACATGGTGCTTTGTGACTTTCTCCTCAAAGCAAAGTCTTTCACTTTTGCAATTTTGATGCTACAAATGGTAGAATCCTGATGCTTCTTATGATGCCCTTAGGCCATATTTTATATTCTCCTGTTCCTTCTCAGCATTCAAGATGTATTCTACTCTATCATCGGAGTCCATAGCTTTACTGAAGCTTTCTTTCTGACCAAACTCTGAACATTTTAAATCATTCTGCTGGGAGCTTTGCTCTTGATTCTCAACCTAGATCTGGCTAAAAGCCCCTAGCAGTAGCCATGCCACAGCCTCAACATTCAAACACCTTGAAATTTCTTTTCCCAAATTAATTAATTTGCCACCCTTAATCTCAGTCTCAGGCAAAGTCTCTGGACACAAGCAAAATGCAGACAAACTTTCTGCCAAGCCATAATACACACTGTCCAGAGTTCAACAGCCAACACAGTCCTTTTTCCCAACAGAAACCTCCTGAACCTGGTCTTTACTGGTTTTCTGGTCTTCTGAGCTCTGACCAGAATCTCCCATACAGAACAGCCTAAGGTGTTCCCATTTTTCAGCTGGCATCTCTGACTCATTCAAAACTTTTTCCACAAGCTTGATTAACACAGGGTTAGTTTCCTTAGGCCAACACCACAAGGGCTAGGAGTGGGGATACCTGTGCCACTGTGGGTGGGAAAATCTCTTCCTCTAGCAAAATAATCTCATTAGAGTCTAGGAGTTCAACATCCTCTTCCCTATCAGCATCCTCCCAAACATCTTCATCCCGATATATGGAATTCCACTCTTTTTTGATAAGTGCTCTCATCTTTATTTCAGATACCCTTCAAGGCTGTGAATTAGTTTTACATTGCATTTCAGCCAGTCCAATTATGAGGGCCTGTGTTTGGGTTTCTGCAACCTCAACCCTGTAGCTAAGGGAAAGGAGATTCTCTTTTAGGACATACTTAGAAACATTTAGATTAGTAGTGTGTCTGGAGCTAATAATCAAACCTTTGAGCACTTTATTTTCCTTAATTAATTTCTCCTCACAGTCAGAAGAATTTTGATTGCCTATGGTTGTTTTGAGCTCATTACTTTCCTTCACTAGTTTCTCCAGAAATGCTAAGAATGTTCAAACAGCATCATAATATTTCCCACTCTGCTAAAATTCTTTAAAAGTATAATACATGGAGTCACTAAATTTTTGCATCTCACAAGTGATGAATTAGGATAATCAAATGGATCTATACTACATATTACTTTAAACAATTCAAATCAAGGAATATCAGTATTCCCCATATTACAAGACAGGACTACGGCATTATCTGGGTTTCCTCAAACTACAGAGCCAACTCCAGGAACCATTAAAGCCATTAAAGAAATTTACCTTAACAATTCTGTTTTTCTTTTTTTTTACTTGAGAGAAAAAAGGAAATATAAGAGAGACAAAAAGCAAAAGAGGAAAACAAACAACAGCAACTCCACAACACTAATATTATAGGTTTACAAAACAAGATGATAGGAACTTGACAATGGTTGCAATATTGCATATCTTTACCTTCAACACGGCTCTTTATGTAATCAGATATAGACATGCAAAATTGATCTAATCATGAGTATTAACCGATGTTTCTCAAAAACTAATACATCCAGCAGTATAGACATTTTAGTTATCTTACATACACATATATACAGATTTATGTCTTTTTCCTTTTCCCATCCTTCTGTCCTCCTTTTCCCTTTCCCAATTACTTTTGCTCTTTGAGCAGTTTTTTACCCTTACACAGTACTTATAGTAGATTTTGGATAATATATACTGTTTCAGTTTCTTACACTAGGGAGACAATACGGGATTTACACATGTGGGTTTCATTTATCTCACTTATGAATATGGTCTCAAGTCGTGACCATTTACTTATAAAAGTCTCAATACAATCTTTCTTAATAGCTGAGTAGTACTCCATTGCATAAAAATACCACCTTTTCAATCCATTCTTTGATTGATGGGCACTTGGGTTGTTTCCAAGATCTGGCTATTACAAATTGCGTTGCTATAAACATGGGTGCACAAATATCATTGTGGTATGATGTTTTCAATTCTTCTGGGGAAATGCCCAGAAGTGGGATAGCTGGGTTGAATGGGATCTCTAATCCTAACTTCTTGAGGAATCTCCACACTGACTTCCACAGTGGCTGCACCAGTCTACACTCCCACCAACAGTGGAGAAGAGTTCCCTTTTCCCCACATCCCCTCCAGCATTTGTTGTTGGTTGATTTTTTAATCTTGGCCATTCTTTCTGGAATGAGATGGAATCTCAGTGTTGTGTTAATTTGCATTTCCCAAATAACCATTGATGGTGAACATTTTTTCATAGATTTATTTGCCATTTGTATTTCTTGCTCTGAGAAGTGTGTATTCATCTCAGATGCCATTTTTGGATTGGGTCTTTGAATTTTAGGGGCCTGATTTCTTTTCATTCTTTATATGTTTAGATAGCAATCCTTTATCTGATGGACAATTGGCTAAGATATTTTCCCAGTTCGTGGGTTTTCTTTTCACTCTGTTGGAGATTTCCTTTGACATGCAAAAACTTTTAGTAAGATGAGATCCCAGTTGTTGATTCTGGAAAGTGCTTCCTGTGCAATTTGATTTTTGTTCATGAACTCTCTGCCTACTCCTATATCATCAAGGTTTCTACCTACTCTGTCTTCGAGTAAGTTTAGTGTCTCTGTTTTAATATTCAGATCTTTGATCCATTTTGACTTTATTTTAGTGCATGGTGATAGGCATGGATCTAGTTTTAGTTTACGGCATATAGAAAGCCAGTTTTTCCAGCGCCATTTGTTAAAGAGGCTATCTTTCTTCCAATGTACATGTTTGGCCCCTTTGTCAAAGATGAGGTGGCTAAGTT
>RJWM01009694.1:0-66667 GCA_004363535.1 Dasyprocta punctata | reverse complement strand
CAGCCAACAGTTAATGCCCCCAGTCCCCCAGCAACAAAGGAGGCCTGAGATGGAAGAGGCCAGGCCTGGCTGGAGTCAGAAGCAGGACACCATCCAAGGGCAGGGTGAGCAGAGGAGAGCTTGGGGAAGACCCCAAGATCAAGCTCTGCAAACCTCCACAGCAGCCCATGGGCTCTAGTTGCAGTTTTAGGGTTATTTCCCTAACGCAGTATTAGTGCCGTGTTAGTGGCCAGTTCCGCTGAGCAGCTCCAGTTCCAATCAGCAACCTTCTCACTCTCTCCAGTCAAAGGGAAAGTAACAGGAAGGAAATGAGCCTTACGTGCCTCCTCTCCCCTCTTCTCCTCCCCCAATGCCCTTCTCTGCACTCTCTCATGGTGTTACTGTCTCTGAAACTTGGACTCCAAGCTCTGGGTTGTCCTGATCAGCCTGATCTAATCCACTGGGAAGTTATCCAGCCTCTTCCAGGCGATTGACAAACCCCTCAACCTCACACGGTAGACAGGAGCCCAGATTCCGTGGAGCACTTGACACGCCTCGCCACTCCCAACCGACCGTTTGCTACAAATTGTGAAATCATCCTTCCCAGGCACGAATCTACCAAAAAACCCAGGAAAGTATGCAAAAAGTGTCCAGATAACCCAAAGACACAGAAAGAACGTCAAGTTTGGAACTCCAGGCATCTAAGCGGAGCTGTTTAATCTCAGGAAAGTAATGTTCTCCCGCCCTGACTGAAATTCCTCACCGAGGCAAACAAATTGGACCAACCAGTCCCTCCCAGCATCTTCCAGCAATAAATTCTTTGCCGGTCTGTGACTCACAGCCTCTATCCACAGTTATGTGTGAAGAGCAGGAGGCCACACACTACTCCAAGCGGTGTGTAAGTCAGAGAACGCTGGAAAGAAATGATTTCAGTGATTTCAGCGTGAAAGCTTTGCTCATTCAGGTCCTCACACTTGCGTTCCATTACTAAGGAGCAGAACGCACCACATCGCCACCCTCACTAGCAATGTGGAGAATATGTGGCTGTTGTGTGAAGGGAAAACCCTGCCTCAAAACTAATTTGGATGTTTATAAGCCACACAAAATGTGATGATTTAGATGATCTCTAAAGCCCCGAAGTTCCTTATGGCTACTGGTTATTTTGATGTAGTTTTTAAAATTTTTTTAATTAGTGTATTAGCCATTCATAATGAATATATCCATCATGGGGTACTGGAACATCATTTTATTTCCCTTTCCCCTCTCTTCTCCCTCCCATCTGCCCTCGTCCCCAGATTAATGGTAGAAGCTTTTTCAAACATCTAATGACAACTGCCAGCCACCAGCATTTCATAGCAGGCATAGTGTCACCTGCTCTCCAGTGGACTCCAAAGAGAATGATCAGTTTACACGCTGTAACTGTACTGCACTCCCAGCAAAACCATCCTTTAATCGGTAGGGATGGTAGAGAAGGGGGGGCATACAGCTTCAGGAATTTGAGGACATCCTGGTGCCATTTCATCTTCCTAATATCAAGTAAGTGCCTTGCTGTCCTCCCTGGCCAGGAATCCCAAGTTCGAGTTCCATTTCTCCAGGTAACGTATAAACATCTGTTCTTCAGTGCAGGTGGAGTAGAAGGGGAAAAACCTGGCAGTCAGAATGCGCCTTTTAGAGATTCCTACCCCAACCTCCAATTTCTAGCCCCAAACTTCTCTCACATTTTTGTGACCTGACCTCAGATAGTCCGGCTGACTCAGTGCAATAGTATGCAGTCTGTGAGGTGAATCAGGAGGCCACCATGACCACTACCCTGGACCTCCCAGCAGCCAGCACGCCACCATGATCCTCCACTAGCTTTTCAGGGATGTAACAAAAACTAGAAGCACGCTGCTTATAAAGAAAAGAAGGTTCCTTTAGCTCAGACCTTTGGAGGTTCAGAGTCCAAACAGCACAATTACAGGCTGCAGCATCTCATGGTCTAGACAGCAGGGCAAGGGTATGGGAACAAGCAAGCGACTACATCTTGAACAAGAAGCAAAGAGGACAGGAGCCAGGCTCAATCCTTTTATAACATCCCTCTCTCAAGAGATCACACAAGAGTGACCTTCAAAGAGCAACTACCTTGTCCCCAGTCACAGGCCCTACTCTCAAAGGCTCCACTCCCCCAACAGTGCCACCCTACAGATGAAGCCAGCAATCACAGTGAACCCTGGGGGACGTTCCAGCTACAGCATCTTCCAACACACAATGCCTTTCTCACCAGCTACCTCCACTCCACTTCCCTTTGGCCTCAAATTTATTCTCTTGCTCTTTTACTGCAACTATAGTAGCACTATGACAACAAGCAGTGATAAACACAACTCACTCTACTATTTTGCTACAACTTCTGCTCTCTTCAACTTACGCTCAGGAAGACTCCAAAAATGGTCTCATTGCCACAGAGCTGACACTGATTTTACATGGTGACAGTGTGCATGCAGGATATGGTTCTCATGGTTGCAAAAACCAAAAGATGACCTTAACGAATATTTTACAGCCAAAACCAGACTTCGCACAGTCACCTTAATAACATTAGCTGGTAACTGTCAGCTAATTATTCGCTTCATGATTAGATCCAATTTAAAATCTGACTTCAATTTACAATAGGAACTCAGTGATTTCACATGTAGGGAAATTTTATAGAGCCTAAAGTTATTTTCCCCTATTTTTAAATGTGAAGTTTTACTTTACACTTAGTGATTCAATGCAGCCAAATTACAGCTGATACTTTGGTGCAGATTCACTTTATGTACTGAAAATCCTGAACAGCACCAAAACTTTATTGAAATTTCAAATACATTTGATCTCTGAAAATGTGTGCTAAAATAAACCCAGACACTCAAAGTTCATCTACATTCACTAAATAAAAAAACATTTGTAAATTTATTGAGAATATTAATAATGAAAGGGAAAAATACCCAAAGCAGAAGTTTCTATAAGCCAAATGTTCAGATCTCCACAGAGCCTGCTGACCCACAGGAAGGCCTGCCTACAATTACTGAAAACAAAAAGCACTTCCCATTCTGGCTGAAAGGGAATGTGTGCATTTCTAACAATAAGGTTCTCAAAAGGAAAAATTTCTCAAGACTGACTTTTAAACTAGAAAGAACTTCACAGTTAGGTACTAACACCACCCATAAAACCCAGTGAAAGGAAGGAAACCGCTTAAGCTGATAAAATAAGGTTTTCCAGTATATTCATAAAATTGCAAGCTATGGCCCAAATTTCTTGGTTTAGGGTTTACATACAACCAGTTTCATTAACCCATAAGAATTCATGGAAACTTAAAAAGATATTTGCACATGCTGTGAAATATGTATAATGTATCACAAAAACGATATTAAGTGATAGAAAAAACAAGGTATTCTTTCATTTTCTTTAAAGCTTAAAGTTCTTCTGAAAGCTTTAAAAAAAACTAAGGCAATGATTACTAAGTCATGTAAAACTTTAACACAAAATAAAAATTTACGCTGTGCTGCATAGATTCTAATCCAAGAATATTTACTATCCCCAAAAACTCAAAACAGATAATCACACAACTGTCTCCTTGCCTTTTTCCATCCCATCATGAATCTGAGGGAGGGACTACTGCTCTGATATTCAAATTACAGAATTCTGTTAATTATAATATTCAATTACTTTTTTCTTTAAACGAAGACATATTTTATTAGATTTGGTCTTTTTCGATTCCGGGTACCAAAACAACACAAACAAAAAAGATTTGATCTTTCTCCATCTTTCCATGACTGTGAATCTGAAAGGTTAGCAAGTGATTGCATGCATACATCTTTTTTTTTTTTTTTGGAAACAGGGTCTCACTATGTAGTGCAGCTGGCCTTGAACTCATGGCAATCCTCCTACCTCCGGCTCCCAAGAGATGGGATTACAGGTGTGCACCACCACATCCGGCAACACATACATTTTATAATCCCTTTCATCACACAACAGGCACACATGTCCAGCATCATATGTCAATATAATTTTATCAGCACAGCACTAACATTTAAGCAACAGATGCGAGTCACATGAAAGAAGCTCTATGCATCGTGTACACCATCTCAGTAAGAAGCAAACATTAAAATGCAAGTTTAGCAGTTTCAGTATTGATATCAATATAGCTAAATTTTATATCTATCATATATTTGTATAAGTCGTCCACAGGGAAGAAGCAAAGGACAAAGACTGCTTTTCAAAAAAAGTTTTATGTGCCAACCTCAAAATGCCATGGTGTCAGCGGCGTTACTACTGTTTCTATATTTATGATTAATTACTAGCAGAACAACTCCAAGAAGGAAAGAGATTGATCTAACGGTGATGCAAGCAATCCCCAAAAGTGGAATTTTTTCCTCCCATCTATGAAATAGTGCTCCAGATCATCCGTTTTCATCCATCTAAAGAATATACAGAGTAACTGTATGTGATGTTCAAATAGTGCTGTCCAGCTGGTAATGCTGGATATAAACCATTTGTCTGTTCTATCAGACGACACAACTTTCAAAAAGGAAGCAATGTTACGGTGTGCATCCAAACAATAAAACCCTCATTTATGAAGCCATTGTTATCTTCATCCAAATCTAGCATGCACAAGCCGGGCATAGTGGTTCACGCCTTTAATCCCAGCACTCGGGAGGCTGAGGTAGGAGGAGCACAGTGAGTTCGAGGATGGCTTGGGCTACAACGCGAGCGCAAAGCCGGCCTGAGCTACACAATGTGACCCTGCCTCAAAAAACCAGGGCTGGGAGTTTGGCTCAATGGCTTAAGTGCCTGTTTGGCAGGTGCAAAGTTGTGAATTTGATCCCCCGTGCCACAAAAAAAAAAAAAAAAAAACACAAATCTGTCATGCACACTGGTTTTAAGACAGTTTAGTGGTTTGCTGTTCCTTTAAATCGTTCTTCCTAGCTTCCTTTCTGAATTTCACATGTTTATCTGTCCACCAAGCAATACCTTTCTTTTTCAAACGAACAGATGTCGATGTGGGATCAGGTTCACTGAAGACCAGAAACAATTCCCAGGTATCATTAAACACACTATTGACAAAAGCTCCACAAGGGGCAATTGGTAGGTCTTCATTTCTTTGCTAAGGCTCACATTCCTTTCTGGGATTAACTAAAGCACTAGAATCTCCACTGAGCTGACTATCACCTCGAGATTTCACATAACGACGATAATTTTGATAAAAATTAGACAGGCCATGATACATGGACATACTGCCCTCAAACGCCTTTTCCAGTGTGAAGCTAACAGTGCAAACGCAAGGTGTCACACTCGGGGGCAAACATTTACTGCTGGTCCTGGTAGGCTCTGGTCCAGTGGAATCGGTCTCGATCTCGATCTTGCAGATGTTGCTGAGGTGTGGAAGATACCGATGCCGACAGGGATGAAGAGGAGGCCGACAATGGAGAAGGCCAGCAGCATGGTGCCCGCCAGGGGGATGGGCTGCCAGGCGGCCTCCGCTTGTTCACAGCACCCCACCTGGCACACATCGGGTCCCACCGTCCACCGGGTCCTTGGCATTGCAGTTCATCGCCATCAGATCCTGGGGCGCAGCTCTGCAAGCTCAGGTGTTCTGCCGAGGGAATCCTGACCCCCACCCCCTCCACCTCCGACCCTGATAAGACTCAGGCAGGGGAAGGGGCGGGACCCAACTACTCTTGATAGGAGGAATGGAGATGCATAATGTTATAATATTTACAAATCGGGGGGCCAGGGATATAACTCAGCAGTACAGTGCATGCATGGAATGCATGAGGTCCTGAGTTCAATTTCCAGTGCAAAAAAAAAGTCTCCTGCAATTTTTACAAATAACATATTATTTAATTCACAATTTACATACTGGTTGTGACAATTTGATAGCCTCCCAGAGGAAGCATGATGAAGCAAATCACCAAATCTGAGAATTACCAATGTGAAATGAATAAATAAATTGCATCACCAAGGTAAACCTGCAGAGCCACACACATCTCTATTCCTGAAACGTGGGCACTAGATTATGAATCTCGAGCCAGAATTGGGCCACTTTCCATATTTAAACAGGGCACAGGATTAGCCTTTGGAAAGGATCAAAATCAACACTCTTCACAGTTCCTTGTCTGAGAGTTCTCTGTGCATTAAGCCTTCACACAGGCACAGAGCCCTGTGTGCCAAAATTGCTTGGGGCAGGGACTTCAAAGAACCCAAGCCATCAACTTTTACTTCTTCTCCACCATGTGACCCACCAAAAAGTCAGTCTCATGTAGTGGGACCCTGCGTGGGCCTTCTGAATCAAGTTTATTCCCTTAGCTAGCAAGGAAACATGGAAACCCGTGGTGATGAGGCAAAGGAGGGGTTCGTGGTGGAAATAAATGCCTGGTCCTAAGGTAATCCGCAGAGCACTTATGAAAAGCCACCCACGATCTGGGGGAACCACAGATGCCCGGCCAGGCACTCTGCAGGGAGTCAACAAGATCACACAGACACCCGAAGAAGCAAAATCTGTAACAAAAAGAAACAGTCACATGCACAAAAAAAAGAGAGAGAAAGAGAGAGAATCCATAAATGGTAAGAAACACAGACCAGGTTCCATTTTTTTTTTTTAACTGTCTCATAAGAAAATAACTATGAGCTTCTTTGCTTAAGGAATCTGACCACCACCATCCTGGTCACAGACCCCTCTAAACCGCCCCCTCCTGGCACAGCTGCACCTGGGGACTCAGGACACAGCCCTCCTGGCTGCTGGGAGCACTCACTGGCTCCCCAAGCCACCTCCTTGGACAACCATGACCACAAGCCCCTCTCACTCAACTCCCCTCCCCCACTACACTACAAAAACCCGCCATGGCCTTGTGAGAGCAGCTGGTTTGGTCTCAGCACCACAGCCGTCCCTCTCAGGTCTGCTCTGCAACAAATCTGTTGAGCTCGTACCTCTGATTCTTCTTTCCCCTTTTCCTAACTTTCACTGTCATTATTATTTGCTTGGAGTTAGGAGATTAAGCACTGAGAAGCACCACAGCAGAGTGACAAAGAGGGAAGCATGGCTACCTGGGCTTAAATTCCAGATCTGTTGCCCATTACTGAGCTATACTAGGTGAGCTATTTAACTACTCAATGCCTCGGCTCCCTGACTGTAAAGTGAAGGTAATACGAGTGCCTCTTTCCGAGAATTACTATGATAATTAAATGAATTCATGCATGTGTGCTGTGTACATATATACACATTACACACATGTGGGTATATGTGTGCATGTGCATATGTATACTAACACGTATGTACAGGGGAGAGTAACAGTAAACAAGTAAAACAGTGATGGACATACACAGCATGCAAAATCAGTCAGCTATGCTTCCTATTGCAGCAGTACTTCTTATATATCTGATTATTTCATATCGTCTCTGTGTTGGTGAGCTTTCCAGAACTGTGACAAAATACCCAAGATAATCAACTTAAAGGAGGAAAGGTTTATTCTGGCTCATAGTTTTAGAGGTTTCATCCACTACTGTTGTGAGAGCAGTGGTGAGGCAGAACGTGAGGAGGGCACGGTGGAGCAAAGCTGCTCACTTTATGGTGACCAGGAAGCAAAGAGACTGGGAGGAAGGGACCAGGGTCCCAACAGCCCTTAAGACCACACCCCCCACAAAAAAAGACCACATCCCCCATGACCTCACTTCTTCCCACCAGGCCCCATCTCCTAAAGTCTCCAGCAGCTCCCAAGAGCACCTTAGAATGGCAAGCAAACCTTTAGCAGATGGGCCTATGGGAAATCCATACCTATGAGCCAAACTGTAACATGTTTCAGGTTAAAATCAAGCAAGCACTAAAACATGTGCAAGTGCATTTAATATGATGAGATGGGGATGATTAAAATTATCAGCCGATGCCAAACAGCTGGACAATCAGCTTGTTTGTGTGCACCCAGGCAGCAGAGTCCCCAACTCCATCCCCGGGAGCAGGGAGAGGCAGTAAGAGAACTTGATAAATAAGGCACCGAAAGATTTGCAGGAGTTGGGAGAGTACTTAACAGATCTGTAAAAGTCAACTCAGGTCAATGTTCCAGGATTAAATGAGACGTATGCTTGTTCATCATCAACCCAAACACAGACCAACTCACACCAGAATTGAAAAGAAAGCGTGGGGAGCAGTTTGCATAGCAGTAATTTCCTTGATTAATGATTGTATGTCTGTTATCCTATCTAGGAGAAGCAGCCCTTTGCTACAGAATCCCTGCTGTTCCCTTACTCTGACACAGTGAAATCTAACTAGATTGTCCAACTGTGTATGTCTAAGCACAGGCACATTCCAGCCAAATTATCATTCATCTCATAATAATTATAAAGATGACTGATCACAATTAAGAATAATTATAAGGGGCTGGGAGTTTGGCTCAATGGCTTAAGCACCTGCCTGGCAGGCGCGAGGTTTAGAGTTCGATCCCTGGTACTGAAAAAAAAAAAAAAAAAAAAGAATAATTAGAAATAACTTTAGTAATCCACTGTTATTTTTATTAGTAGTAATGTTCTATGGTTTGTAGAATTAGTGGCCTAAAACATAAGTCCACCTTCATTCAGCCAGGCTAACTTGGGTCAGATGTCCCCTCTGTCCCCATCGACAACCTGCAGAAAATCAAGAGCAAAGACACAAAGAGGGGAATGGTAAAAGAAATAACAACAGTAATGACAATGACAACGGCAGTAACAGTACAGATCAAACACCTAACTCATTTAATTCTCACAAGGCCAGAGGTCCACCAAGACATAGAAGAACAGGGGCTGGGGATTTAGCTCAGCAACATAAGCACCTGCCTGGCAAGCAAGAAGCAAGGTCCTGAGTTTGATCCTCGGTACCAAAAAAAAAAAAAAAAAAAGAATAAAACAATTATTTTTTGTCTGCTTGGTTCCTAGATTTTATAACTTCAATTTTTACTTAAAATAACCTGAAACCAAAAATTGAAGGTACAGACACTCCAGGTTTCAAACAAATCCTACAGTATACAAAATTCTCCGTGAAAAGCTCCTGCTGGTCTCCCCTGTTTACAGAAGTGATCATGAAGACAGAAAACATTATAAAGGAACCAAACTGAGCAAAACTTTATTACTTGGTATTCCCTAAATAAAATGAAGGAATAAGAAAGAAGGAAATACCCTGAAGGAAAATGTTTCTTTAAAGAATCTGGCATCAGACAGAAATCCACAGCAATTCATCCTTAACAGTGTTATCCAGCAAGCTAATGACTGCCAAGAATTTTCAGTATCTATCTCAGGGTATTTTTTAAGAATCGTAAAAGCAGAGTACCTGAGCCAAAATGAAACTCAGAAAAGAGCTAATAGGTCAAAAAATGGTAACAGACTTGAGGCTTGTCAGAAGAAAATATCCCATCTGGAAACTATTTCCAGGAAAAGAGAGGACAGAAGAGCGAAAACCCAGAAAGAATGCTACGTTAACATTTACCAACTGCATAAGAAGAAATTTACACACCGCTATGGAAAAGGTACCATGAGACCTGATCGAATATCAAAGGGCTCCTTGATAGAAAGTGTGAGAACTACCCTGGAAAGCGAATTTATGAGAAGTAAAAGTAGACCCCATCTTTCTATTACAGCAACTTAGCAATTTATCAACACACCAGAAAAAAAGTTTACATTTGCTCCTGGATAAAAGTGAACCACTGGAGAACTTCCTCTCATCTTCAATTTTTTTTAAATGATTTCATTTACTTGTGCCTGGCTTACTCAGCCACAAGCAGAGTTCCACTCATCTTGATACCACTTATAGCTTACAAAGCACCTGTGGTTCTTTGTCCCATTTATGAGGTTCTAAGGGAAAAGGTTTCTTTTTTTCTTTTTAGGAAACGAGAATCAAACTCAAGACTTCACACTTGCCAGGCAGGCGCCATTCTGCAGCACTATATCCCCGGCCCTGTAACGTGATGTTTGGTTTTGGTTGTTTGTTTTTTGAACCAGGAATCAAACTCGGGACCTTGCACTTCCCAGGCGGGCACCATGCCACTGAGCTACACCCCCCGGCCCCTCTAAGGGAAAAGGTTTTGAGGAACTTTCAGATCAGGAATTTTTAAAAACCTCCCTCAACTTTAACAAAGTATTTTTGAAAATTTATAGGCAATGTCAACCTTGCAACTAACCATTGTTCCCACTGGAATGCCTAAGGTGACACACTGAGACACATCTGCCTCCCAAGTTTAACAAGGGGACAGGGCACCTTACATCAGGGGACAGGGTGCCTACAGCAGGCAGGCAGCATTTCGTCAGCAATCAATGTGTTCCTTTCCTTCTCTGCATTTTTTTCCCAAAATTTGACTTCTTGTGTGACTTTCTATAAGAATTTGGGACAGGAAGGGGTGTGAGTCTTCTAAACATAATAAAAGCTGAGTCAAATTCTCATCTGTGGAAGAGAAAAAGTGTATCTTCCCTACAGAAATACTATTGGGAGCAAGTGAAAAATAATACTTCAAAAGGCTCAGTACACACACTTCACTCTCTGCCTCCCTCTAATTTTCTTCAGGAAGTATTTTCTCCACCTAAAATTAATTTTCCTCATGTGCACTGGGTTTAGTAAGCAACCAATTAGTTCACACATTGCTAGTTTTTATGGTGTAATTAACTGGTTACAATTTTAAAAGTTAATGTATATCCAGATGCTTCCTGTTAAATAAAAATAAAATAAAATAAAAACATTGATTCTGGCTAAGACTCCTGGACCCATACATTACTTGAAGTAAAAGTTTAACAGATAATGTTTAATTTTAAGTGGAGGCAATGTAAACGAAGATACTGAGAACAAAGTGACCGGGAGACTAGTACATTTACCCAGACTTTCTAATTTCCGATGCTTTTCTTTAAACATGAGTTTCCCAACTCACACAGCAACCACACGGGGCCCACTGTGACACAGGCCACATCCACTTAGCTAATGAGAGCTCTGGAGCCAGGAAGAGCCACCAAATGCCATGTATGCCCAAGTAGGAACCACGGGCAATCTACCGTGGCGGGGCAGCGTGGTGCTGGGGATTAAAGCCAGACCCCTCACCACCTAGCCAAGCACTTCCCTTGACCACCGAGCTAGTCCCAGATCCTAGTGGGAATGGCATTTTTTTTTTATTCCTTCCTCCTTTCCTTCCCTCCTCCTTTCCTCCCTTCCTTCTTTTGCTCTCGCCTCCCCCTCCCTTTTTTTACCCCTCCCTGTGGTGCCTTGGTCTACCCACTTTCAATATAACCACGGATGAGAACGTGATAAAGAATGACACACTTGGAGGAAATATGTCCAGAAATCCCCTTGCTGTGTCTTCATCTCAGAGGAGGGAAGGCAAGGAACAGACTCCGGGGATGGCAAGAGAGCCACAAGCCACCGTTCCACAGGACCTCCACAGCTCACGCAGCCATGGCATCCTCATCTGTCAAACGAGATACCACCAGGTCCCCAACAATCAGTCCCAAGGCTTCCACTCTGTCCAAAGGGCTTCCCAGGTAGGGTCCTACTGTGCCAGCCCTGGTGGCAAACAGGGCTCAGTGCAGCCACCACAGTGCAGCCACCACAGCAGCACAGAGGAAACAGCGCTAAGCAGTGTGCCCGTCCGGCGGTGCCTCTTCAGCAGGGGCGCCTTCTCCACGCGGCCACCCACAAGGGCTGCCACACTCACACTCACACTCACACTCACATAAAGCAGAAAACCGCACAAAACAGCAGCCACTGCCCCAGGGTGGGCCCTGCCCCAGCTGCAGGGTGGACTTCAGCCGACAGCCGCTCCCCATCCCTGCACAGCTCACACTTCATCCCTTCTCCTCTTCCCTGTGCCTCACCCCACAGCTGCCCACACTGCCCCCACCAGGCCTGGCAGCACGGTGAAGAGGAAGCACCTACAGGAAGAGGGCAGTCTACAGGCAGGCGGGGGACTCCTGTATTTCCTATAGAACAATGCATCCGACGGCACTTTACAGCTCTAGGGTCTTTCCTCTACCATTACATGTTCAGTTTTCTTATCTATTAGAAAACAAAAATGGCCAGACATGGTGGCACATACCTGTAATCCCAGGGTTAGGCTGAAGCAGGAAGATTGACAGGAGTTCGAGGCCAGTCTGAGCTACATAATCAGTTCAAGACTGGCCTAAACTACATAGTGAGATCTTGTCTCAAAAGATGAAGAAAAAAACAAAAAAAGGACAGTAAGGATAATAAAATGTCTCCTTCCTGGGTCTTCCTGGGTCTGTCCATACAATAAATGTACAGCAGCATCGAGGAAACACTGAGTACACAGTCCCCACTACAGACAAGATGCCCAGCCCCCAGCCTGACACCAGGGTCTGAAAAGCTCCTGAAACCAAAGGGTTTTTTTTTTCATAACCCATTTGGCAGCAAAACATGATCTGAGCTGATCTGAAGCTTTTTATAATAATCTTGCGTGTCCCACTTAGTGTAAATACTCATACATTCTGATGCAGAAATATTAGGATATTTAATTTTAAGGCGGTGCTCCATGGTCTCCAGGGAAATACAGTACTACATAATGTACAGTACATGTATCATAACTTTTTGGAAAGGAACAAAAGAAAAACACAGCTGGTTCCCAGGTTGCTGTTTGGTTTGAGATAGTCTCACTATGTCGCCCAGGCTGGCCTTGAACTCACAGCCATCCTCCTCGTGCGCCACTATGCCCCACCCGTTTTTGTTTATTCGGTACTAGGAACCAAACCCAGGTCCTTGCGCATGCAAGGCAAGCACTCTACCACTGAGCGATCCCAACCCTGGTTCCAAGAGCTTTGGTTAAAGGATCAAGAGTTTGGATCATGATCCAAGTTGAAAGAGACAGGACTTGCTGGTCAACCAAGAAGTCACATATACTAGACTTGCAAGTACCTGGGAAACTTGCTGTCAGCAGACTGTCAAGATCTCTCAGCGCAGCAGTGGCTCTGCCCTAGGGATAGGTTAGAATCTGTGTCCTGGGTCCAGGCTGGCAGAGCAGAGAGAGAGGGTATTTGGGAACCAACCCTCCACAGGACCTCACCTGCCACATTCTTAGGACTTGTTTGGTCACTTCTTATTTCTCAATTTCACTAGAGTGAATCTAGTGTTGATTCCCACACACTGGCTCCCTCTAGTCTGGGCAAACTGCCATGGAATCACAAGGGCCACTTGGAGGTTTTGTTTTCTTTTTTAAACTGCTGAAAACCTTAAGCTAAATAAGTGAATACTCTCCAGCCTTCTTCCCTGTTCCTTTCCACCCTTGGCATCCATTAAAGCGACACTCCGTTTCATTTCAAAGACATTCTCCCCTGAGTGGATTAAATACATGACTTGTGTATTAGAATGGTAGAGACGAATATTAATGAAGTGGAGACATGAGAAAGTGAAAAGGGATGAGATCTGAATCCATGTAATAATGGTTCTCTTTCTAGAGTCACCCTTAGACCTAGCCAAGAAAGGACTATGTCTGAAAACTCTGTATCTGAGAGGCCTCCTGTGGACCACCTTTGAGAGATCACAGGACCCAGAGGACACAGGTGCCCAGAGCCATTTGGCTCCTTGTGCAGCACAGCCCAGGCACCTAGCGCCTCTAACCTGTGATCAAATGAGCACTAAGCTCACAGCCTAAGGATGATTGCTCCTGCTGCACGTGGGTTAGAGACGGAGACCAGGGATGTCTGAGCAGGTGCCAGGGGCAAAGACCTTTACAGCGCAGAGAGGAGCTGGCATGGGGAGACAAATGGGGGTCTGCAAGCTAGGTACAAGGGCACCTCTCTCTGCCACCATGGTCAGACACCGAACTCCGCAGAACTCCAGAAACCCAAATTCACGCCTGGCCCGCCACATTGTTCTAGTATTTGTAATTACCCATCCTCCCCTTCCTTTTAGTATCAGGAATGCAGCCTTCTCGCCGACCCACCACCCATTTTAGCAGAGCCCATGGCTGACTCGCCACAAACCACACTGCTCAACCTCCCCAGCAGCCAGATGAGGCTGTGAGACTGAGCTGCAGGCAGTGAGATGCGACAAGGGATCGCAATTGCAACTGCTGGGTCACAGCCTTTGAAAAAGGAAAAGACCAAGTTTTCCTTCCCTTCCTCGCCTTTTCCTTGGCCAACAACCGGGTGGAGGGAGCAGCCTGAACCACAGAGACAGCACAGAGGGAGGAAAAAGGAGGATGTGTGATAGAATTCAAGTTCCCTGAGAGATGGTGTGCACCAGAGCTGCTCACCCACTCCACAGCAGCCACCAACTCTGAACCGGAAGGTGACAGAGAAATCAACTTTGGCAGCATCTGGGCCACTGTATTCTGAGGTTTCTTTGGTACACCGCTTAGCCTCTCTGTTATGGATTAAAAACTGGTGGTCAACTTCACACCAGCTGAATTACATCAGCATGGTGTTGCGTACAGATGGTCCACCTGAGGAAAGTTACCAGCATAAATAGAGACATGGAGGAGAACAGAAGGCATTGTGGGTTCTTTCAAGAGGTGCTGTTTCGAGCCGATGGTTCTCCCAGAGGTGCTTGTCGTGCTGGCTTCCTGAATATGGATTCAGGCATTATCATCGGAGGAGCTCAGGACCTCATCAATGAGAGTGGCCGTGGTTCACCTTGGGGGAGCTCTGCTCCTCACATTGTGCATTGCTTCCTGGCTCCGGAGGGGAAGCTGTGCACTGGAGAAGCTCATCACGCTGGGCTTCCTGACCTGTACTCCACTGTTACCATCGTTGGAGAAGCTCAGGGCCTAGTTGCCGCTGAGGATGGCTGTGGTACTCTTTAGGGCAGCCCCACTCCTTATTTCGAGTGTGACTTCTCAGCTCCTGTGTAAAACCCTCAACTGCACTGCACAGTTCCTTCACCCTGCTGACATAGACTTTCTAGTTGCACTGCTGACCTTTGGTTTTCCCAGCACAGAACCGTAAAATAAACTGGCATCAATCCTTATTGTGAGCTCTTAGATTT
The DNA here is from genome assembly GCA_004363535.1 of Dasyprocta punctata. Lineage (NCBI taxonomy): Eukaryota > Metazoa > Chordata > Mammalia > Rodentia > Dasyproctidae > Dasyprocta > Dasyprocta punctata. The sequence goes on along the minus strand of RJWM01009694.1, from coordinate 51,738 downwards.
CCAGTTGGATTTGTGGAAGGCATTGTCATGCGTTTGGGGTCCCTAGCTGGACTCTTGCAGGACATTGCTGTGGGATCCAGGCCCTTGACTGAATATCCTGGGTCTTTAGTGTTGTGGACAGATTTCCTGCACTTTCTTGTGTTTAACTCTGGGTGACCATCATAAAACAGTATTACAAATTCTGAGTCCTGTACACAGTTGTTCTCCCTGTAACCCCTGACTGCAACACTCTCTCTAACTCATGCATAGATGATTCAAAGAAAATGCTTGTGGAAAAGATTTGGCAAGAAGGAGGAGAGAGACAGAGAGAAAGAAGGAAGGAGAGAGGAAAAAGAAGAAAAGAAGGAGAAAGAGGAGAGAGGAGAGACACTATACCATGCAGTTATATTTTCAAAACTCCTATTAGAAAAAATATATTAATAAATAATACAGAAGTATAGCTGGACATAGTGGAACACACCTGTAATCCCAGCACTGTGGAGACTGAAGCAGGACGATCCATGAGTTTGAGGCCAGCCTAGGCTACATAATGAGTTCAAGGCCAGTATGAATTGCACAGTAAGACCCAGTCTCAAAAAATAAATATATGGGACCAGGAATATAGCTCAGCGGCACAGTTTAATTTCCGGTACCAAAAACTTAAATAAATGAATAAATAACGCAGAAGAAAATTAAAAGAATTCCACATGTGAATTAATTATACTTAATGAAATATCTTGAAAGCCTTACAAAATGACCAGAAAATGCTTACTAGAAGGGGTTCTTATTGAAAAGCAAAAGCAATACAAAACAAAAATTCTGGGTATATTTTTTTAAAAACGCCACGATTTTCTTTGTACAATATGATTAAAAATTTTTATATGCTTATTTTAAAAGTTGGAAAGAACACCCACATTATAGGAAGTATTTGTGTGGTAGAAATAGCTAACGTGTCAAATGCTTCTAGATACCAAATTGCTTTACATATATCAATTCATTACATTTTTAAAATATAAGATGTAGGCGTGATTACTATCCCCCTTTACTGATAGGAAACTCAGGCACATAGCAGCTAAACAACTGCCCCAAATTCCCATAGCTGGGACACACAGCCTTGACTGAATTGAAGCCCACACCCCACCTGACACCACTCGGAGCCACTCCCTACAGTATCCTCACAAGACAGTGCTAAAAAATAATGCTGAAATTCAGTGGGATTTTTCTTACTCTTTCTTTTCAATAATGTGTAAAATCATATGCTGTACCCAACCCTAAACTCAATTTAGAGATATCACGCTTATCTCAAATGCCATCATATAATCCCTTCTATAATCCCAATAGCAGCACCACTGGCAAGGTCCCAAGAGTGTCGAATACTTGGAAAGGTGACAAGATCACTGCAGAGCAAACAGAATCTCCAGAGACGAAGAAGAAGGAGGCAAGAGAACCGAGCCCTTCCCAAACACAGCTTTCACAGTCACACAGTAGCAATCTGGCTTTCCAGATTGTGGGGCCGTCTGGTCCCTGCTCCTAACCTCACCACCAACTCCACTAACTGTGGAGGGACAGAGGGGCTGACCCAAGGTCACACAGCTGGGTATTCTTTGTAGAGCCAAACTGAGGCCCTCGCTCCTCTCTGACGTTAAGGTAAACTCTTTTTAATAGAACACCCAGGTTTCTGAGAACTTAGCAACTGAAGCAGTGATTGGAAGTTATGTCCCCAAAAGACAGCAATGACCCTCAAGCTGGGGTGAACCACCTGCCTGCCACTGGCCACAACTCCGAATCTTGCTGTTTAGAAAGCCACGCTGTCTACCAGATTGTCACAGTCCTAAAATAGACCTCATTTGGGGAGCCATGTTTCGCCTTAGGGCGAAAAGAAATTAAAAATTAAGATCCCATAACAAAGGGAAACGGTCACATCTTTCAAGACCCTATCTAGACTCCCTTTCTGAGTACTTAGTTCTTTGAAGAAAGCTTTCCAAGTAGAATTCTCATATTTATCTCACCTCTATCATCACCATCTCATTAAATGAGCATTTTTTAATGGCAAAATAACCTAATATGATTGTAGAATAAAGAACAATCTTGAAAAAGTAATGTCTGTCGGCAACCATGCACTGAGAACAGAGGCGCTTTACACTGACTTCAGGCTTCTGGTTTCGTGTCTGACTGTTGAAATAATCCCGAGGCATCTGTCATCAGCATTAGGGAAACATGGTCAAAGATTGGCATGGAGTCAATCAATCACCTAAAGACAATCAGGATGAAAGCAATAAAGAATGCCATTTGTTTATTCACTCAACACAGATTTATCAAGTACACACTGCGGCACTGTTCTAAATACTCTCAATTCAACCCAGACCAAATACCTGCCCCCTCGCCCAGTTTACATTCCAGCAGGAAGACACAGCAGCATGTGCGAGAAATCAATAACAAGGCTGTCACAGAGGAAGAGATTTGCAAAACGAGAAAGCCATGCACGGTGGATGGAAGGTGCTCAGGCAGGTCTCTGAGAGGCAGACGTCAGTCGCAGGGATGGGGGTCAGCTAAGGCCCTGACCTGGGAGACGCCTGTGGGACACGATGGGCACATAGGAGTAAGCAGGACAGGAAGCCCAGCAGGACCACCTCAGCCCTGCAGATCACTGAAGGTCTTTAGCTTTCATGGTAAGTACAGTGGGGAGCCGTTACACAGTGGCAAACCTGAGGTAGTACGGTTTGCTTCTGCTCTAAAGAAGATCACTGTACAGCTGGGTTGAGACCAGTCTTGGTGAGCAGTCTTAGTCTCTTTACTGCTGCTGTCATAGAATACCTGCGTCTTGGTAACTTACTAAGAGAAAAAGAACATTCATTTCAGACTTTCAGACACAGGCAAGACTGCTCTGGGTTAAGGGGAGATTGAGAGTTGGTGTTTTCAGGTTTGGGCCTACAAACAGGGAGGCTGAGAGCACAGCTGGAGCGTAAGGATGAAGCTCAAGGCAGGGAAATCTGGACCAGAGAGAAATGCGAGTTCAGCGTTCAGGTAGTACTGAAGATTGGGAGGTGGGCGGGGCAATAAGGCAAGTGAGTGGTGATAAGAGGCAAGGAGCAAGGACAATGCCCTGGCCCTCCAACACTGACAAGAATCAGCAAAAATGCAAAGAACCTACCTTGGCGGCTCAAGCCTGTCATCCTAACTACTTGGGAAGCTGAGCCTGGAAGACTGCGAATTTAAGGCCAGCCTGGACCATTCAGTGAAAGCCTATCGCCAAGTAAAAAAGTAACAAGGGCAGAAAGGATGGAGCATAGTAGTAGCACACTTCCCTCACGTGCTTGGGGCGGGGTACTCAACTCCCATACTGCAAAAAAAGAAAAGCAGGAACTTGTGGTGTGCCCCAGAGGACACAAAAAGGGAGTGTGCCGGAAGGAGGAAGTGATCCTACCAGGCCATCTATGGAGGGTTCAAGGCTGCCTGGGAATTCCCAACACGGAGATTGTGAGGGGCTTGGATGAGACAGGTTTGCTGGACCAGGGGTTTGCTGCTGCCTTGAACTTCATCCTCACATTCCAGCTGTGCTCTTTGCTGGACCAGCAGGGACTACACCTGACTTGAGTGTTTTTAAGAGAGAACAGAGGACAGGAATTGCAACTATTGGCGTATAAAACACCAGAGGTGCTCTTTCATTATGGGAAGCCGAAAATAGGTGGTAGCTGGAGAGACAAGAGATCAAGATTAAAATTTCATTAGAAGAAAATCAAAAGCATACTTGGGCACTGATGGAAGGGGACCCACTGATAGGGAACTAGCAGGGATGGAGAGGAGAGAAGCGAAACGTCATCGCATGACTAAGAGGCTAGCACTGCACGTCCACCATGCCGAGTGACCCTGGGGCTTCGCATCCAATCCGGCTGAGAGAGGCAGCATTAGGGATGGGTGTGGGACAGGAGCACATGGCTCCCACTTTAGTTTGCTTCAGATTTCTTCAGACAAAGCCGGCAGCAGAATCGGCTGAGAGTCAGGATGGGGGAGAAGGGGTGAATGTTTCAGGAGAGAGGAGACAGTGCGAAAGAATTGCCTGTGACAGCAAGAAGTATCATCCAGCAGCACGAAGGTCTCCCCCTCGGAGGTGAGCTGTATTGAGACTTAGGGCTGGGTGTTTCCTTCCAACCCCTTTCCCCCATAAGGAAACTCAGACCAAGGAGAAGAATGTGACTGAACCCAGGGTGGGGTTCGGCACAGTTTCGATGGAACTAGAAAGATAAAGGATTTGACAGCAGGTGCGGTGGACTGGATCATGACTGATGCTGGAATCTTAGTGAAGAGCCGGGACAGGACACGAGGCAGAGGGGGGACAGCAAATGGGTCAAATTGAAGGACTAGAAAACAGCAACAAAAAACAAAGACACAGCAGGCAGCACGTGGGACACTAGGAACGCAGGTCATGAAGAGGCTGTCACCCTAAATGGTGGTGTGGTTGGGGACAGGATGGAACCATAGAGTGGAAGACAAGGTGATAAGAAAGAAAAACTGAGGAAATGAAGATGCTCACCGACATCTCTACCAAGACGATGGCAACTTCTGGATAGTGACAGTGATCCAAGAGCCGAGGCCACTAAGAAAGGACAGGGAGTAGTAGGGAAGGGACGTCTCAGAGTGAGGTTGGTTGGGGGGGTGCTCTGGTGTGGCTATGAGGGAGAAGCGAGGTGACACTGCCTCGTCTTCCCAGGATGGTGAGGGTGACAGCTGGGGAAAAGAAGCCACGAGAAAGGTGGTGACGCCAAGTACAGCAGCATTTTGGGGTGAAATCTCCTTTGATGTCAGAAAAAAAAGCAAGCACTGTGATACCTACACCACCTGAGCTTCATGAAGCATAAGTTCCATTAATTAAAAAATAAATAAAATCTGAACCAGACTGTTAATGAGTAATTTGTGGCTGATTATTTTCCACTTTTAGCAACAAAAGGGAAAGATTCATCAACAAATAAAAATTCATCACATGCAAAACTGGGTCAAACACGATCACAGATTTTGTCCTTCAAAAAACTTTGTGCCTACTCATCCTCAGCCTAGCAGTGGGGACTTCTGCCTGAATGCTTCTGAGGCAGAGTTTCCCAACTCTCCCGGCTCCCTACTTCCCCACTGCTGCCAGCTTGTTTTGGGCTCCAGTATTGCCCAACGGCGCCTGCAACCCTAGCCTCGTCTTGTCCAGCACCAAAACCCAGTCTTCCCCTCTCTGCACTAGAGTTGGGCCAAGTCCAACTGATCAGCCTCTACTTGTCTATCAATCCTTCCTCCTCCTCCCTTCAAGAACACTTCTCACACACACGCAGCTCTCCGATCTGGCTTACAACAGCCATTATCCAGCTTTGACACGTAAACATCATTTCGTATTTGTTTCAAATACTATCTTTCTTTTTATGGAGGAATTCAGTATTATGGATGCAGTGGAAGACCCTCCTCTCTCACTCTCTGGCTCTCTCTCATTATCTCCAGAGAAATCCTTGAGCTCTGTAATTCAGTATCTATAATTTCCATAAATATTTTTATATTTTGCTGTATATTTATGAATACATAAGCAGCACAGAGTCATTTCAGCAGAGTACTTGGACTGTACACATAGATTTTACACAAAGATGGTATCATTCAGTACATTATGCAACTTGAGTTTTGTTTCCACTCAAAATTGTTCTGTTTCAGTTTTGGTTTTTTAAATCAGGGCCTCACGGTACAGGTTAGGCTGGCCTTGAGCTCACTATGTTACCCAGGCTGGCCTGGAACTCACGGTAATCCTTCTGCCTCAGTCTCCTGAGTGCTGGGATTTCAAACACCACCAGGTCTGGCTGTCAAAATTGTTTTTGAGATTCATCTATGCTGTTGCAATTGCTTTTTAAAGTATAGTCTGAGGTGGGCATGGTGGTACACACTTGCAATTCCCAGCACTCAGGAGGCTGAGGCAGGAGGATCTCTGCAAGTTCAAGATCAGTCTGGGGTATAAAGCGAGTTCAAGGCCAGCCTGAACTGTTCAGTGAAACCCTATGTCAAAAAAATTAAATAAGTAAATAAAGTGTGGTCTAAAGCAAATATGACAAAATATGAATAGTTGGTAATTATCCAATGAATACACTATGTGTATCTGATGTAACATTTCCTGTACACAAGAAAATTTTTTTAATGCCTAAACCCTTTTGGGGGTTCTTCATTACCCTTCCTGTACAATCCAAACTCCTAACACCTCACTCTTCACTAACTGGTCCCAGCTTAACTCTCCAGCATTCCCAAAGGAAGGAAGTCATAATTCTTGCCTCCAAAACTCTGAGACGCCATCGATTTCCTCTATCCTAACAGCACTCTCCACCCTTTCTCTACCTTGTATTCATTCCTCAGATCTGTCCACAGAATCCACTTCCTAGGTGGATGGAGGCTCCTAGAGATACAGCACCGGGTACCCTTCCACAAGCTCACGAAGCAACTTATGCTATTCTGCTTTAATACTCTGTACCTGTCTGCTGAAGAGGTTTTCTTCAAAGCCTGTGTAACTGCCCTATCTAGGCCACACGTATTGGTAACCAGCCTTGTGTCTCATTCACACAGTATGGACCCAAATGCCTGCCACACAGTAAGAGCAGAGCCCCAAACCAAAAACTCAGGCATCACCAATACACAGGCCAACAATGCTTGGAAGAGCTTTCAAAGGAGATTCTTTGTATTTTCTCAAATGTTAAGGAATGAGCCAGGTGTGGTGGTGCTTGCCTGTATTCTCAGCACTTCGGAGGCTGAGGCAGGAGGCTTGCTGTGAAACCCAGGAGAGCACAGGCTGCAGTGAGTCTGAGGCCAGCCTGAACTACACAGTGAGACCCTGTCTCAAAAAGGAAAAATAAAAGTTAAGGGAAACACCACTTCTGGAATTCCAGCTTACACAACGGAATCTGAAGTTGCTCTGCGGAACATGAACATTTGAAAGATGAAACTGAACACATAATGACAAAGCCAGCCTCTTCTTTCTCCCATTCCTAAAACCTCCACACACAGCATCACAGTAAGAAAAGCATCTGTTTGCTGAATAATTATGATTTCGGAGCATCCAAGCTTTACTGACTAAACTCCAATAACCTTTCCACAATTTAATTATTCCCTAAATAAAAGGTATTTTTCAACATCTGCTCTTAATTTATTTTTAATTTGCATTTTACCCTGTCCTCTCTGTTGAAGCTGAAATCAGTAATATAGGATGACACTATCTTCACAGTCATATTAAACATTCTACTCTTCAATTAAAGTTGCATTGAAATAGTTTTCCAGGCCCTTTTTTGCATATAGATTTTCTTTCAGCTATCCAAGACTATTATCCTCACTTTAAAATGCGATTAATATTACCTTTCTTTGCTACCTTTTTCAAGGAATGATTACACAGTATTGCATAAACATGAATAAACTTTCTACTTTCTCATTATAGTTTGTCCAATTTTTCCTAAAGCACAGTTGCTCTTCCAGAATATATAAGAAAAAAAAAAATACAAATGCTATTGAAACTTCATTCAATGTATGTTATTTACACTAACTGAGCAAGATGCAATAGGGATCTAGGCATGGTAGTGCACACTTGTAATCCCAGCACTCGGGAGGCTGATGCAGGAGGATCACCACAATTTCAAGGCCAGCCTAGGCTACATAGTGAGTTCAAGGCCAGCCTGCACTAAAAAGCAAGACCCTGTCACAAAAAAAAAAAAAAAAAAAAAATCAACAACAAAGATGCAATGGGAGAGAAACAGTAGCAGTCAACAAAGTAGTAGTAATAACTCTAAAATATTAAGCAATGAATCAAGTTTTAAAAAATTACCCTGGCTGGGCGTGGTGGCGCACGCCTTTAATCCCAGCACTCGGGAGGCTGAGGTAAGCGGAGCGTTGTGAGTTCGAGGCCGGCTTGGGCTACAACGCAAGCGCAAGGCCGGCCTGAGCTACATAGTGCGACCCTGCCTCAAAAATCCAGGGCTGGGAGTTTGGCTCAGTGGCTCAAGCGCCTGTCTGGCAGGTGCGAGGTTGTGAGTTCAATCCCCGGTGCCGCAAAAAAAAAAAAAAAAAAAAAAAAAAAAAAAAAAAAAAAAAAAAAAAAAAAAAAAAAAATTACCCTGGAGAAAGTGTTATTAACTAAAGTTCTGAAAGTTGAGCTATCACATGATTTTAAAAACTAAGCTGGGCATGGTGGCGCATGCCTGTAATCCCAGTGCTCGGGAGGCTGAGGCGGGAGGATCATTACAAGTTTGAGACCAGCATGGGTTACGTGAGCTCGAGGCTAGGCTGAACTACATAGTGAGACCCTGTCTCAAAAAGACGAAAAAAGAAAAGAGAAAAAAGAAAAACTATATATCTGGTTGATGTTATGAAGGTGAAATTCACAGCGAGGCTTTGTTGTTACCAACCTCTGCCCATCCTGTAAGTGGTTCCCCTACACCACCTCACCTGCATCACTCTGCCTGCTACCCATAACCTCCAACTTTGTTCACAATGCTTCCCTATTCCCTGCCTCCATTCTAATACAGCCAGTAAAGCTGGGGCTTGAGACCACTCTCCTCCACTGCCTGAAACTGAACCTGAACCTGAACCTAAGGTCTACTACCCAGAGGCAGAAACAAGAAAAGCAAAGAACGCTGGGCCCACCTTGCAAGATGCTGAAGTACTAGACCAGGATGCCGCTTCCCAGACCACGGGCCTTTTCTTCACTCAGAGCTCATGAAAGGCCCGTGCACAGGGTTCTAACTGACTGAACTGTGGGGAAGGACGTGTGAGGGTCTGACCCAGTCAGTCCCGGTGTCAGTCACGCTCTGGAAGACCCAATGGTTGGTGCCCCTGCCCAGCACGCCATGTTAGACCCTGACACCCAGCACACTCAGCGCTTGCGCCATCCCCACTCTCTCTGGCTGTGCCATCGCTTGGTTAGGCTTCACTCAACCCGGCAGCTTTTTCCTGACCATCTTGTGCCGCATCCAGTCCTTCGCTCATGCTACACAAGAATCTAGGAACCCATCGGGGACCCCATCACCCACGGCAGCTCTCAAACACTGCTTCCTTCTCTGTATTGAACCGGTCAATCGCCCACTTAAAATCCCTCGGGGGGGCTCCCTCAGGCTGCTCTAAAGAGCTCTCAAAATCTGGGCCCAACCTCTCGCATGGCAGCCACGCTCGACTACCGACTACCAACTGACTCCGCATTCAGATTCGTCGACTCTTTATCCAGGAGCCGGACCACCCTGCCCGCTGTCCACGTGACTGCCTCTGGCGCATGCTCCGAGGCACCCAAGCGCCCCCGGCTGGGGTCCTGAATCAGCGCATCCTGCCGCTGCTCTCCCCAGCCCAGAGCTCGGCCTTCTCCTTCCAGGCTCTCTCGACCTTTTGTTCACTGCACCGGGTTTCCTGCAAGGTTGGCTAGACAGCTCTGAACTATGCGGTCCCAGACCACAAAAATTCACTGGCTTTTTTTTCCCACTAATCTTGCTCAAATTAGAGGTCTGCACCCAAAAAGGTGGAGGCCCCAATGGCAAACGCTGCCAGACAGCTGTGGGCCGAGTGGACAGGTGCTTCAGGAAGTTATTCTCGCCAACCCCTGCACCCCGGACTCCTTCCCCACACGCTCAGGAGGACGCTGTGGCAGAGGCGGACAGGGGCTTTCATCTGGGAGGACCAGAGAGAACGGGGCACACGGCACACAAGCCACCAGGGGCCGTGGCAGCCAGTGGCATCCTTTTCAGGTCTTCGGGTGTGACACATGGAGTAAGAGGGGAGAAGGCCGTGCTTCAACTGCCAAGACAGGAAGGGGAGGACCCGGGAGGAGAGAGGACGAAGGCAGGGGCAGTGACCAGGAGAGCGCTGATGGGGAAGCTGATGGGGAAGAAGTCGGTGAGAAGATCTCGGGCCTGTGCGCCAAGCGAGGACCCAGCAGCAGGTGAACCGTGCGCTTTATCACCTCAGATAAAAACACTGAAGAGGACGATGCTGGTGCCTCCGGCACAGATTCCAGGTAACGGAACCTCATCCTTGTATAAGGATTTGCTTAGCATTTCAGGCAAACTGTGAAAATGCTGTATGTGTACAACATGCCAGTTTGGGGAAGACATAAGCCGTGTAAATTTGGTGATTAGATATCATCAGGTACACAGTAAAGCGACTGAGCACTTTAAAAAGGATGCGCTCATCCCGTGGAGGCAGAGGTCAGACTAAGAAGAGCGATGGGACCCGCTCACCTCCGCCCAGCTCTCGGCAGCACTGACCAGGCCCGAACCCTCTGCTGAGTGAACAAGCAAGCCCGGAAGAGCGCAGGAAGCTGCTACTAAGCCCTTTCTGAGTGTGCAGACCGCGCTAACGGCTGGCATCAGAAAAGCCGTCCAGCAAAGCCGATACACATACAGAGCTACAGGAGGCCAAAGCGGAGAGGAAGAATGAACACGAGGGAGCAGTAGATGCCGGCACAGCGAACAAGGAAGAATGCTTTGGGCCTCTACATTGATGTTGATCTTGATGGTTTCAAAACCTTCAGACTGTGGGGAAGAGCAAGCAGGCGCAGAAACCAAAACGAGCCAAGCAGCAATGGTACAGAATGGGCAAGGGAGTCTTCATGTGGTTCCATCGGCCTTGGGGACAGTGACCCGGGATGCAGGGCAGGATGGACTAAAAGGCAAGATGGCACTAGACTTCAGGACTTCAGGATGCATCTGTCTTTTTTGTTTGTTGTGGGGTTGTTTGTTCATTTCAATGTTTTTATTTGTTTGTTTGTTTTGAGACAGAATCTCACTACATAATGCAGGCTGACTTGAACTCACCATGCAACCCAGGTTGGCCTCAAATTCGCAGTAATATTCCTGCCTCAGCTTCCCAAGTGCTGGGATTACAGGCATGAGCCACCACACCCAGCCAGGACATGTCTCACCTAAACATGCAGGCAAGCAATCTATCTGCCCCAGTGCCAAACAGCCCAGAATAGGACCTGTCCTACCCCGAGTGCACAGTAAGGCCAGCCTGAGACAGAGAGTATTGAGGACCACGAAATCATAATGCCTAATTCTGCATACTTCTATAAGGGATAAATGGAGGCTTGGGATTATGGTAGCATCCTTTGAGATTGCCCAGTACTAAAACTAAACTAAAACTACCAAAATGGAAAAGAACACTCCAGAGTAAGAGCCTTCTTAGCATAAGATCGTCTCCACCCTCTTGAGTCATCCCAGAATTATTCGCTGCCTGCAGTGTCATCAACCTCTGAATCTTCTGCTAGCCCCTCCTATTGCTGCATACACCCATTGCATTGTACACGCCCAATACATAGTGGCTGGTTTGGAGTACCTGGGTCTTTGCCCATCCTGACAGTCCCCCATCATGCATTGGTAAATTTGTCTCTGTTTCTTATTTTATCCTTCACCATACCCCTCCATACAGGTAGCTGGGATCTTGGCCAGGTCCCCGATAAGAGAGTAACACATAATTGCATTCTCTAAAGAATGATACTCTGCTAATGCAAAAAAAAAAAAAAAAAAAAAAAAAATTACATGTCTTGCCAATATACATGCAAGTTTCACTACTTCAAGTTCACTCTGATTTTTCTATACAAACAGTATTAAGTGGGAGATATATACAATCAAGGGTTGGATGTGTTACACAGGCTATAAGCTATGGAACTGACTGTTAATACCACAGACATTAGCATTTTTATGTGCTTCAGGATGAATTATATTCTTTTTGTACTGGGGATTGAACCCAGGCTCTTTGTGTTGAGTTATTATATCCCTGACCTTTTTTTTGAGATAAGGTTTCACTAAGCAGTTCAGGCTGGCCTTCAACTCACAGTGATCCTCCTGCCTCAGCCTCCAGCATGCTGGGATTACAGGCGTATGCCACTATGCCCACCATCAATTTTTATTTTGAGACAGGGTTTCATTAAATTGCTAACTTACCCAGGAGGGATTCAAACTTGTGATCCTCCTGCCTCAGCTTCCCACAGTGCTAGGATTACAGGCATCCAACACTTAAGGCAACTATGTGGGCTAATGAGGGAACCGAGGCATGCACGGAGTAACTAGAACACATACAAACTTTTACTTAGGAAGCCTCCAAAGTCTGAGCTTTGGGGTGAGGCCAGCCAGACGCTTTCAGCACCAAATAGGACTTAAATTCACTCTCCTATCTCAATATTTGCACTTTACATTTTCAAACGCAATATAATTTCAAAATTGGCAATGTAACAATTAACTTTGAAAAATACATCATGCACAGTTTAGAAATCGAACTTTATCCTTAAGTTCATTTCTCTGGCAGTAGACTTTGCTGGCTTTATTTTGTGGGCCCTGTGTTTCAAATAAACTGGAAAAAGCTTCTTCCCCACTGGTTCATTAAAAGTTACCCCACACCGTAACAGGACCAACGCCCACGCAAATCACACCCCCACGGCCTCACCTAGAGTTCCCTTTCCCGGTCAGAGCCTTCCAACTGCCCCAGGGATGGTCCCCACTCAATTCTGAGATCTGATGTCAAATTCCACACAATGGCACAGAGAAGCAAGGAGGAACTCAAACCTTGCAGGATGTTTAATCAATGAGGAACTGAAAATCCCTCCCTAAACATTCAAAGTGAAAGATTCAAGCACCAAGACAAGGCACTCACAGAGTTGGGGGCTTGTTTTTGGTGTGGTTCAGTTTGACTGAACGTAAGGACCAAGACCTCAGGGATGTTTTTACAGATCCATAGGGAGCTTATGATGTGGTCCCGAAGTCACTGAACTCAATTCACCTTTGACATCAAAATCATTTCTCATCTTTTTAAATTCACTTGTTTTAAAAGAAGGGGAGGCGAACTGTTTCATTCCAAAACAAAGCACAGCTATATTAAATAGGAGTACCAGATACCACCTATTGAGAACTCAAAAAATGCAGATGCAAATACAAATGTAACACTTGTCTCCAACAGAAGATAAGAAAACTGAGCATAGAAAAACGAATGAATTCTTTTTCCCACCATGAGTCACAAATGCATCTGTCTTAGAAATATCTTAGAGCCTGGATATGGTGGTGCACACCTGTAATCCTAGCACTCTGGGAGGCTGAGGCAGGAGAATCAAAGTACAGGCTCAGCCTGGACAACTCATTGACTTAGTGAGACCTTGGCTCAAAATAAAGAATAAAAAAGGGCTGGGGATGTAGCCGAGTGCAAATGTCCTAGGTTCAAGACCCAGTACAGGAAAGGAAAGAAGCAGAGGGCAGGAGGAAAGGAGGGGAGGGGAAAGATTTCACAAACCAAGCCCTTCAAAATATGGAGCATTCATGGGCAAGGCACACACACGCACACACACATACAATTGCAACACCCTTCTTTAATCATTTAATGGAGTGTTTACAAGTAAAAATAATAATAAACATTTGAAAGCAGAAGAGGAAGTAAAAAGGATTAAGATGTGTAACATACATGTGCCAAACGCCCACGATGAGTGTAGTATTATGTACTGCAAACATGGCCTAATAAAAGTTTGTAAAAAGCTTAAGAAAAGGTAAAAATAATCATAACCATTTGACTACAGCTCTCTTGAACGCGAAATGCAGGCACTTTCACCTTGGTTCTGAGACTCAAGCCTCCCTTTCTGGTGTGTGGACCAAGCACACCAGAGAGAATAAACCACTAGCTGGTTGAAGCTCCCAACGCCAGGGCCTCACCGACCTTACTGGGAAACCAGAGTTAGGCAGGTCACACCAGACAGGCGCAAAACACAGTGTCCAGAACAAACACACATGCACATGCACAAAGTAACAGAATTAACGTGAAATAGCCAGATTCACACATCACCTATAAGGGGCAAGAGAATCAGCCTCCAAATGCATCTGCCCCACAATCTTCATCAGGACCGAAATCATGTTAGCAGAGAGGGGAAGGATTGGGGAATCCAACCCAGGGCCATTAAAGGTGCTGGACAAGCTACATCTCCAGCCCTTTTACATTTTTATTTCTAGACATAGTCACCGCTAAGTGGCCCAGGCCAGCCTCAAACTTGTGATCCTCACACCTCAGCCTCCTGAGTAGTTGGGATTACGCGTACGCAGCACTGGCTCAAAACTCTTAATTACAAAATAAAACTGAAAAAATGCAAATATTAAGATTATAGAATTAGAGAAGATCTAGAGATAATGCTTTTGAAACTGCAGTATATTTCAAAGTTGCATCATTTTATAGTCAGTCATTTTCTGTTATGGATTTCTTTGCTACATCAGAAATGTTAGTATGTATGGTATTTTCCCCCTACTCATTGAAAAGAAAAGATGTTGTTAAGTAATTGTTTAAATTATTGAACCAGAAATAAATAATTGACAGTCAACCAGCCACACACCCAAAAACAGTTCCTTTGAAAATAGTCATTGATGAGCCAGGCACGGTGGTGCACACCTACAGTCCCAGCACTCAGGAAGCCGAGGCAGAAAGATCACTTCAAATTCAAGAACAGCCTGTGCTTCAAAACATACACACAAAGGACAATAAAAATAGTCATTGATTGCCAGGCGTGGTGGCGCACGCCTTTAATCCCAGCACTCGGGAGGCTGAGGTAGGAAGAGCGTTGTGAGTTCAAGGATGGCTTGGGCTACAACCCAAGTGCAAGGCCGGCCTGAGCTACACAGTGCAGCCCTACCTCAAAAAAAACTAGGGCCGGGAGTTTGGCTCAGTGACTTAAGCGCCTGCTGACAGGCACGAGGTTGCGAGTTCAATCCCTGGTGCCGCAAAAAAAAAAAAAAAAATAGTCATTGATGAAGTGTTATTTTTATGCTTCAAGTGCCATTCTGCTTGACCATTACAATAGAATTCCCAAAGCTGATGAGAGGTTTTCCACCACAAACCTTAATCTCAGCTGCCAGACATGCAAAAACAGACAATTCCCCTTGCTAACTGGGCCAAGAGAACACGTTTCGGACAGAGAAGCCCCACAGGATATGAGCAAACATACTGATCATCCAAAGGCACAAGTGCGGAGTCCAGAGACCCACAAGAGGCCAGAGCTTCCCCGCCCCCAGAAACCGGTCTGTGCAAATCCACTCGCAACAGAGAAAGCAAAAGTGAAAGGCTTGAGATCTGCTTCCCATTTCTGGGGCCCCAAGTCATCATCTCGAGAATAAATATATTTCAAAAACTCACACTGGCTCACTTTTCAAATATTGACTTGAGTGTATTTCTCCCTAAGCAGTTAAGGCATACAAAAAGACAAAACAACTGGGCGTGGTGGTGCATGCCTGTAATTCCAGCACTCAGGAGGCTGAGGCAGGAGGATTACTGTGAGATCAAAACCAGCCTAGGCTACAAAGTGAGTTCAAGGGCAGCTCAAACTGCACAGCAAGACCCTGTCTCAAAAAAAAAAAAAAAAAAAAAGACAAAAATAGTACCATAGTAAATGTCTGTGCCACCATATACAGTTAAGACGGGGAAAACTTCAGTCAATACATGTGAAACCACCTGTGTGCCCTTTCTTCAACGCTTCAGGTTAAATTTTAACACATATTCACCAACTGCTGGAATGAATCTGCATGTTTCTTTGTTCCCAGAAAATCATCAGATCAGCATCTACCGTGGTCCGAACACCAGGGTTCAAATAAGGTTCAATAAAATTGAGTTTTCCACTCTGTCCATACAGTTAATGCACTTTCTTCACTTAGAGTTATTCTCAGCAACCCGCGGTTTCCGGTTGGCAACGGGATCCCCTCTGCAGCTTTACAACCTTAGGAACAGGTCCTGAGAGTCCCAGGAACACAGAAAACTTTCTCTCGGTGTCATGACGACCTCCGGAGCATAACAAGGTAACACCTGGGCAATACTTCACACCCACTACCAGAAGAGCTGCTCTCCTCCCCAGGGTCCCAGGATCCCTGTCCCTAGCACCGAATCCCCAGGGCTCATGGAAAAAAAAAACAAGGCTGCTCAAAGACTTCCCTTCAAGGTGCAGGTATTCCAGCCAAGTAAAGCTTCAGGAGAAGAAATGAACTATTTTTCAAGGTCCCTTAAACTGGGTAGAAAAATCCCCTCCCAGATCCACCTCTAAATGTGAGAGTTAAAAGCAAATCAATGGCTCCCCAAACACAGCACAGCCACTGTCTCTGCTAAACAAAGGTCTCGGAAAGGTCAACAAGGAAGGTCATGTGTCTTCCACCTTCATTCTCCCTGCCCTGAATCCTGGCAGACGTACGATGCAGATGGAGCCTCTGTCTGCAGAAGCCCAGCCAGCTGTGTAACCAGGTAGAACAGTCTGTGTTCAAGAATCTGTCTCATTTTCACTGCACTGGACTCTGTCCCCTCCCCCACACGCTTCTCTCAATGCCACAGTTAGAGACCCGGGCCCGCACCTGGCTGAACCTGGGCCGCATGTCACTGCCGCTGAAATCCACCGCCTTTGTCACAGACCAGTTAAAAGCTCTGAGCAGCGGTCAGAGGGGAAGAGAAAAGAGAATGCACGTCAGAAGCCCATTATCTGTTTCTCCATCTTCTGCCCAAAGGACTCTCTGTCCTCAGGTATTCTCCCCCTTGCCAACTCTCAACACAGAGAGAGAGACCCAAGCCAAAGGCCCGGAGGCGGCCACAGCCCTGGAGCGGCAGGTGCTGTCACCCTGCATCGGCCTCCTGGCAAGGCCCGGTGACAACCCAGGGTCTGGAGACGCCCCACCTCTCTTCTGGGCCAGGACCCAGCCTTGGTAAAACCGCACAGGGAGCGGCAGATGATGCCGCTGATGCAGTGAAAATTTTGCTAGGGACACCACAAGGCACAAAAGACAGAAGAACCATCAACGACAACACAACAAACCGCGTCTGGCGGAAGCCCTGGGCAGGCTTTCTGAAGTCAGGCATGGGGTTCCAACCTCACTCAGCCCTAGCCACGTCAAGCCCTGGAGCCCCTTCACTGAGGAGCCACGTCCTCTCCTATTCACCAGCTATGAGCTGGAACTGGGCTCGGGGACCAATGAGATACTGGTCTCTGCTCCTGTGAGGTTAAATTCTAGTGGGAAACATTGACCAATATTGCAAGAAAAGTACCAGATAGAGAGAAGAACAATATAAGGAATTTAAAGACAGTGATATAGGCAAGGATGACTGGCAGTGTGACTTTCCAAAATCAGCAGGGAAGATCTCTCAGAGAAGGTAATATTTAAACTTAAACTCTACATGAGAACCATGATTCAAGACTGAAGGGAGATGTGCAAAGGCCCTGGGGTGGGCACTTCCAAAAAACTGAAAGAGAATGTAGTGCCACAATTGACTTCTTCGTGGCTCAGGTTTTTCATTTGTTGAACAGTGATTGTGAAAATTAAACTCAGCACCATGTTTGCTCACAGTATGTGGACAGTGCATATGAAATGCTAAATAAAAAATAATATAAATACCAAAATTATCATCATCATCATCATCATCATCAGTAAGATCCCACCATGACAGGCTAGATGACCACATCACTGGTACAGACTTCTACAATATCTATAGCTCCCTCAGTAATTAGATCCCAGGATTATATAGTGATACAGAAAGTAAAGAAATCACAAAAATGTTACACGCAGGTTTCCTCTCCATGGTTTTTTAAGCTGGGAATGGTGACGAACACCTGTAATCCTAGGAGGCTGAGGCAGGAGGATCACCACAAGTTCAAGGCCAGTCTGGGCTACATAGCGAGAACCTGTCTCAAAAAACAGTAACAACAAAAACAAAAACACAGTTCTTTAAAGGACTGAATCATACAAGGAAGAGTTTATGCCAATAATCCATCCAATAGATGACCCTTTTCATTTTAAAAATCCCGGGTTCTAATCCCCTCACCATCATGATCTCTGCTTGTTGCCAGGTGACGCAGCCCTTTGCCTTGACCTCTATACTTCTGAAGGGATTCTGGGCTGAAATTCAGCACAACAGCTCTGAGCCTAACGGCTGAAGATAACTCATCCTGTGTTGCCAGTTTTCAAGTAGGTTAGCTACTGACCAAGAAGAACAGCAGTGAGACTATTCTGCGATTTTAAATGCATCCCAAACCATTCTGTTATTTCATATTTTACAACATTCCAGGCAGGAGTTTACACGTCACACACTCCACTGGCAAGATATTTCACTTAAAAATTATTATTCTTGGCCTACTGTCTCAAAATCTTTACTAACTTAGTAAGATTTACGAAGCCTGTTAATTAAGGCTGTCAATAACCCAGCCACTGGTGACAAACTTGATGTATGCACCATTAAGCAGACAGGTCAGCTTTTACCCAGCCTCAAATCCTTACTATTAAAGACCAAGTTCTTTTCTAAACCTTACTCAAATCCAAGGCAAATAAACTGCAACCATAATACAAGAGTATGGCTTTTATACTCATAAAACTGTTCTCTTCAGAACACTTGATAACTTTGTGGTTCCGTGTAGATGGTGGAAACTACAGAGGGTCTCCTAAATGGCTCTCCTTCAATAAAAAGCAATTACCTCCACTTTGGCTAAACCTGGCCTTACCTCCGTGGACTGGTTTGTACAGAGCTGGCTAAGCTATTTCCTTTTCCGTTTGGTTGGCTCTAAGCAGTGTAAATAGGGCTGACTGAGGTTCTGATGCGTAATCTTTGAAACTAGATGACTATCACTGTTTCCCCACCATAGTGTCTCCCTCAGTGCTTAAGCCCAGCAGGATGGCAAAGCCACAACTCCAGGGCTGTCAACTGAGTTCAGTCACGAGATAAGAGGGAGCCAAGAGATAAGAGGCTATCACTTCCTGCCTCAGGAAAAGTTTGCACATCAAAACTGAAGCTCTAGCGCCTAATCCTTGAATGGTACCTAGATTGTGTTATGCAGATTGGTTTTTCTGCATATCCTCTCTGCATGATGCAGAGGTGATTTCTGGCCTCTTAGTTAGCTCAGCTCACACTCACTCTTACAGTCACTCATCCTCTAGCCACGCCCTTCTTCAGGAATTAATAAAATCTGGGGTAGGCTGTGGGTGAAGACCTTTGTTCCATGAACCTGCATCTGGGCTGGACTCAGGACTCTGACCTCCCAGAATTATAAATATGTCTTAATGTTTTTATTCTCACTGTGAGTTGCACTGGAAGTGGTAGATTGGAATTAACTTGTTAGAATTCCAATAATGTTTCCATGGGATTACAAATACAAACTTCTCAGACTGCAACGAGGACGGGAAAAGGGATCTCTATAGAATTAACTTTTAAACACTAAAAACTTCACACACACAGCATAAAGCAAATTAAGACTGAAGGAGGGAGATAAACAATCCCAATAATTAACAGAGGGTGCATATATATTTTATTGTGCTAGGCTTTTGTGAGGCTCAAACTCGAGGATCTGGGGGACAGGGAGAAGAAACTTTGCATATCGAAAGATTTAACTGATTGATATTTCTCAGCATTCATGTTTCCTCCCAATCTCTGTCCCACCCACTCCCAGCCAATCCTTCAAAAGGAAAAAACCCAGGACAGCAGATAATGATCAAAATTCTCCAGTAGGAAAATATTCGTTCTTAAGAAATGAAAAAGCAACAAATTCTTCACAGAACATGTTCAAGGATGATTAGATAGAAAGATAAATGAATGGATGGATAAAAACATAAATGATACAAAAAATGCAGGTAATGTCTGCGGCTTCATCTAAACTCAAAATCCTTTAATAATATGTAAGCTTTGAAGTACCTTGAGATAGTACCACCTTATGCTAACCATTGACCTTTCTAAAAAAGTTAAAAAGCACCTTCCAGGAAGCAAGATTGAGGCAAACAGCCCCATTCAAATCCAGATTTATCTTCAAGCTTCTGTAACATAATCCAGCCAGAAGAATGGGATTCACATCTTAGTTGTGCAACAGCTAAAATGGCAATGTGTTTTGAAATAGGTGCCACAAAAGAACAGAGTGATAAATGTGACCCTGCCATTAACGCACTACAGGCAATCTGAGGCCTTAAAAATATAAGAGGTTTAGATGACACATACAGACAAAAAGAGAAAAACGATCACACAATGCAGAGATGATCACTTTAACATCTGAGTGTATATCCGGTACATTTTTCTGAAAGGTCTTTTTCACATAATTCACTCTGTATAGCACCGTTTTTACCTTTACTATCAAGCACATATCCTTAAATTGATGTACACATGCTTGTGCACATACACCCACGTACATACACACCCGTATCAGCTTTTATAAACGCAGTCTTCTACTGTGTGGATACACCCTAAGTAAACAGCTCCACTCAGGTTCCATAAAATCTGTTCAGATACTCTACAATAAAGTAAGAAAGCTTACCACTATGTCCTAGTTAGTCGACTATGGCACCCTTTTTTAATTACCCATTAGGAATCTTAAAATCTGTGAGTCTTTCAAAGTACTTTGGGAAATAATGACTTAGCCAATCCTTGATACTGGATTTTTAGTGTGTTTTCAATTTCTTCTATCATAAATAAGGCTGTGGTCAATTTCTTCAAAGTTCATTTTTATGTATTGCCTGGGGAAATCTCTAGAAATAGAATTACACAGCCAATTGCTATGCCCTTGTTAAAAACACATTATATGGAAGCAGAAGGATTGCGGGGTGTTCGAGGCCAGCCTGGGCCACACGGTGAGTGCAGAAGAAGTTGGGGGAAATAGAACATATTCAAAGCGTACTTTAAAGTGCACAAAACATAGAGTATGGAGCTGTACCTCAAAAGTTCCCACAAGCTATGAAACAGCCACTACATATTTAGAGACAAGTCTACAATACCCAAGATCTTCACCAGTCAGCAAACCCCAGGGACACAGAGGGAAGGGTGTATCCTAAGATAGGCCATTTAGGACTTAGTTTCAGCGCATATTTCTGCAGTTTCAAACAGCAGAAATAGCCAGGCATGGTGGTACCTACCTGTAATCCTGACACTCAGGAGGCTGAGTTAAGAGGATCGCAGTGAGTTCAAGGCCAAGTGGCTCTAGATAGTGAGCTCAAACCAGCCTGAACTACATAGGGAGATCAAAAAAAAAAAAAAAAGAAGAAGAAGAAGAAGAAGAAGAAATAAGCTCCTACCATAATATATGAAGGGTTCACATTTCAAAAACAGGATTTGAGTTCCTTTTTCATTTTGAAAGTGACACTAGATATAATTTTATACCTCAAAGTAACTCTTGAAGTTACTTAAGTATAGTGTTTACACCCAGAATAGAGTTCTGTGTAATTTTCAAAACTCAGAAAGGACCTGTCTGGTCAAAAATAACTACTCCTGGAGCCTGTCTCTGAATTATATCAGAAGCTTTTTAAAAATACGGAAATTTGGGGGCCAGGGATATAGCTCAGCAACATAGCGCCTGCCTGGCAAGCGCAAGGTTGTGAGTTCAATTCCTTATGCCAATGAAAAAAACAGAAGAAAATACAGAAATTTGTATTGAGTAGGTCAGGTGCAGAGCCATGCGTCTGTATTTGTAAAATCTCCCCCGGGGAGACATCTGTGGGGCCAGAAGTGGAAGGCACTGGGTTACATCCAACACACAGGGAAGGCGGCATCCTGAGGTCCCCAGGGCCAAAGTTCACGGGGAAACCATTTAGCAGTCCTGGGGAAGCTGATGGCAGCAAGGTACAAAGGCACCTTGAAAAGTTCTTCAGAAGTTTCGCCAACAGGAGCCAAGTTAAGATGCCGGCTGTTCTGTCCTAGAACTGCCCACCCGGGGGATGGGAGGTGTAGGAGAAAGCAATCAAGCCATCGAGGGACCCTTGCTGCCAGACAGCGGGGCGTTTCCCTGTTTCCCCGCATCAAACTTCTTCCATTTTCAGAAAATAGGGGGAAATTACTCAGCTGTATTTTTGTATCCTAATGGAGTGGTCTTAGGACTGAGTGACACCCAGCTACTAGCAGCGATTTCCCCAATCAATGTCAGGCAACATACAACGAGACTAAACTTGGTTAAAAGAAAAAAAAATGAAGCCAGGACACGCCAAGACATTATATTGCCTTCTACAAAATAATGATCATTTGTCATAATTCAGTCTCTCAAAAGAAAGTGACCTCATACAAACAATGCAAAACAGACCCAGGAACCTATTTCTTCCAGACTTTTGATGCATAAAGATTCATAATTATCGTGAGCATCTATCACCTACCAGATCGGGACTTTATGATATCACTGAATTCATTCTGCCCATCGTCGGGCCTGGTTTCATGGTCTCCGTATTTGGCCATCTTGGCGGAGTCTCGGTGTAATCCAAAGACTTTCCCAAATCCTCTTTGTGAGATTTTCAACTTTGTAGAAAGGGCCACCTTGACATGGATCCCTACAAAGGAAGAGGAAAGAACTGCCTTCATATATGTACATCTGCACACAATTACACACCAGTGACAGACAGCAGCTACCGTATTTGTATCTGTTCCATGGGTGGTGGTGGAGTATTGTGTGTCTACCATGTGCGAGGCATTGATCCAAGCAACAGAGATCTGACTACCAACGGGATACACAGCCTCGCCATTAAGGAGCTGAAGACTCTAAACAATTCATTACATAATGAATTGTTCCAATACAGGCCTGATAGTCTACAACAGAGAAGTGCATAGGACAGAGGAATCTGACCCGCCCTTGGCAATCGAGAAGGCTTTCTTAAAGAGGAGACATTTGAGCTTGGCCTTCAAGGATAAGAAGAAATTAATTAGCCAAATAGGGAAGGGGAAAAAGTAAAGTAAGAGCTTCCTGTATGAAGTAGCAGAAGCGTCCAAAGAATTGAGCCCAGGCCAGGGTTTTCAGAGAAAAGACGACGAAACCAGCAGGTTGATCTGTGGAGCCAGGAGAGGCGACGAGTCAGGACCAGAGCCTCGGCCGTGGAGACCAGATCTAGGCCCCAGGTTTTCATCTGAAGGGAGTGAAGCTCCAGCAGACGGTGCTCAGCAGAAAGCAAGAGCATCACATTGATCTTTTTAAAAGACATTTCGACTTTTAGGTGGGTCACAGTAACATTGAGGGAACCAGTGAAGACTAGGACAGGATACAGAAAATCACTAAAGAACCTAGGCCATGGGTGTATGGATGTTGAATGGAATTTTTTTTTCCTTTTTGGTTATTTTGAGACAGGGTCTCACTACGCAGCCCAGGTTGGTCTCAAACTCACAGTCCTCCTCTTGCCTCAGCCTCCTGAGTGCTAGGATTACAGGTGTGTACCATCACACTGGGCAAAAATTTCTTTCAACTCTTCTATATGTTTAAAACTTTTTCATGATAATGTTGGGGGTAAAAGTCCTGAACTTGACCAATGATCGAACTTTACATAACCCACAAGGGGGATCACAGGATGTGATGGAAAGTAAACTCCATCCTTAAATGGCATCCTTACCAAAATAATTAATGTGAAGCATATCATGAACAGAAAAATCCGGGCAGCAGGATTTTTCACAAACAAATGTCCTAGAGTCTCTTCAGAGCTGTCCATATCAAGAAAGTCCCAAATTACCTGGGAGAGGGTGAACCTTATAGATCAAAGGAGACTAACTAGACCTAAGGACCAAACACAACTCTTGATTAACTGCAGAATTTTAAAACATTTTGGAAATCATTTCAAAAATGTGAATTTGAGCTGCAGATTAAGCCATGTTATTGTAGCAATGTTAAATGTCTTTAATATTAATCAGTGGTGGAACTATGCAGGAAAATGTCTTCGATTATAAGAGACACCTGATGAATATTTAGCGATGAAATGTAACAATATCCTCAATTTAATGTCAACGGGGCAACAAGTCCATCTATATCTGTATGTCTGTCGAGATATATATATTGCAAAAATGAAGGAAGGACGTATTGTAAAGTGGAGAAACTTGTCAAAGGGCACCTGGGTATTTATTGTGCTAAGGTTACAGACAGGACACGATTATAAAACATACACAAGGGTAGATGGAGAGAAAACTGAGTGGGGCCAGGTGGGGTATTTCGGTAGTAAATGAAGGAGATGAGCAGGGTCCCAGAAGTGCCTGGACACCAGCTGACCAGGTCAGGAACATGTGGAACAACTCTCAGTTCGGGCCAAGTGAGGAGGCTGCAGTGAGTCCACTGCCAGCGGGGGCGCACCAGAGGGTCGCTGGCTGCAGGGAAAAACCATGAGTGGGATTCGGATCTGCTGAGTTTGAGGGGCCTCCTGAGACCTCGGACAGGGGAAAAGGCAGGCGGAAACCGGGATGAGGATGTCGGGGCCTTCTGGATTAGAGATCTAAGTCCGGACAGCTCTATGCTGCATCTGTGGACACAAACCTTCCTGCGCAGGCCTAGCACACGAATCATGCAGTACGTGGGTACCACTCAAAGAAAACAAGCCCACTCTGCTCTCTAGCAGCTAGTGAGAAGTATCTCTAGACTCTAAAGAATTGAAGATTTTTGTCCAGCAGCACCACATTTTTTAAAGACTGCCAATTAGAGTACTAAATTGCCAATACTTCCCGGGACACAAAACAACAGAAGCAGAATTCAATTTGACATTCAGCACTGTACCTCTTTATCGACAACAGCCCTGTTCAAGAGTAGCCCAAAGCTAAGCATGCCAGTGCATACCTGCGCTCCCAGCATCTCAGGAGGCTGAGGCAGGAGGATCAGAGATTTGAGTCCCGCCTGGGCAATGAGGCATTGAGCAAGACCCTGCTCAAAATTTAAAAAAGGACTGGGGATACAGCTCTTTGTGAAAGCTCTGGGTTCAATCCCCACTATCACCTAAAAGGGAGAGGAGGGGCCAAAGGCCAATTAAGTAAATTAATCATTTCATTGGGAATATAACAATCAATGCATCCAAACGTTAATCTGCAGATTATGTATATTGATTCACATATTAAAACAAGTATCAGGATCAGTATTTAATGCTAACCAGGATTGGGGATCTCAATCCTTTAATTTGCAGATCTATCATATGACATTACTATTCTAAAGTATGTACTACTTTGCATAGTATGTAATATTTTATACATTCTTCATAATACAAAATTCGAGAATTATACCATACAGTACTATGCATAATATATAATACTAATTCTTTTTTCTGACCATGTTGAGAAAAGGGTGCATTCTACTAATAAGCAAATTATTCTAGAGAACAGTTTTAAGTGAAAGCAGTTGAAGTAGATGCAAACTGTTCAGTCTTAAGTACCATTCCTCTCTGGAATATGTGGGCTGGATAATCAGAATCTTCCAGATCTTATGAGACTATAAAAAAGCTTTCTTTTTAATATGCCCTTCCTACTGTTAAGAATTTATGAATTGTTGTGTCAATAAGTTCTTTTCTTCAAGTACAAAACTGTACAGAATTTGCTAAATTCCTAAGAGTATTTTTGTATTTTCAGGAGCCCAAAGCCTTGTTCAGAACAATGTATAAAATTTTTATTATGCAAAATCAGGTTTGCCTAAGAATAATTTTCTTTCCTAGAAAGAAGTAGTTTTCTTTGAGAGGTAAGTCTAACGCTCTCCTTCACAACTGGACTTAGTCTCAGGTCTCCAAATCAATGCTTCTCCAACACTTTTCCCACTTCACAAAAGAGAAAAGTAATGCCTGGCATGGTGGTGCATGCCTGTAATCCCAACACTGGAGAGGCTGAGGCAGGAGGATCACTGCCAGTTCAAGACCAGTCTGGGCTACATAGTAAGATCAAGGCCAGCCTGGAATACACAGTGATACTCTGTCTCAGGAAACAAAAATAAATACAGAGAGAAAAAAAACTGTTTACACAGGACTTTATTTTCACATAACCAGTAATACTTCCTCAATATACTGTTTTAATTTGCCCTCCCAAGATAATATTCCAGCCAGTGTGGTGATGTACACCTGTAATCTAAGCACTTGGGAAGCTGAGGCAGGAGAATTGCCTCGAGTTCCAGGCCAGCCTGGGCTACATACATAGTGAGGTCAAGACCAGCCTGGACAGCATAGCGAGAACTTGTCTCAAAAAAAAAATTTCTTCTTGACAATATAATGCAAACCTCTTAAAGGCTACAAAATTATAGCAAGAAAGGTGACCAAAGGTCCTGGAAAAAATGAGAAGGAAAGAGAATAACAGGCCATTTAAACAAGTCATCACTGAGAACTGTCACTTGTTGCCACTAAGGGCCAGAGGAACTTGCTTTGAGCAACAGAGGGCGTGGATGCGACATCTAAATGGTTTTGTTTTGTTGAGACAAAGTCTCCTACTAGTGCATTCTGGCCTTGAACTCACTATATAGTCCAGGCTGACCCACGACTCACCGCCATCCTCCTGCCTCAGCCTTCCTCTAACTCTCAAAATGTTGATACAATCAAGCTTCCCCACTAACAATGTGTACCAGAGTAACCCTGGCCTTTGCATCCCAGGAATGGATGGAATGCCGCGGTGCACACAAAGCTAGGTGAGAAACCAGATGACTGGGGCTGGGGGGGTGGGACCTTGCTTTAGAAGCCCTGAGCAGGTCCTACACAATAGTAATTTATTGCTACTGCGGCTCCAGCCTTTCTCTCCCTCAAAATGACATTCTGTAAAGTCTGACCAGCGGTCCCACTGAAACCTATTCCCTCGCTCCTATGTTTCTGTCCTATGGACCAGAATGCAAGTTTTAGCAATAAACCTAAGGGGAAAACACCAAGCCGGGCGTGATGGTGCAAGACTGTGATACCAGCACTGGAGAGGCTGAGGCAGGGGGAGCCTCGTGGGCTGGGGGCCAACGTGGGCTACAGAGTGAATTCAAGGCCAGTCTGAACTACATAGCAAGACCCAGTCTCAAAAACAAAGTAAAAAGACAGGGAATGGCCTTAAAAGAAAAAGTAATTTTTTTCTTCATTTAGGATCTGCACCATGTAAGAATTTGAAACATTCAACAAGGTGGCATTACGAACAAATATTCAATAATGTGCAATTATGATGGCCACGTGGTTTAGAACCTACAGCAAAACCGTTTTCACTAGGAAACCAACCCCAGGACTGCCACAGACGGTGGAAGGGGAGCCAGGGAAACAAGTTTGTACTCCGCGTGCAACACAGCAAGAGAAATGCAGCGGGCCAGGAGCTGCCATTCACACTGCAGGCGCTCCGGGGAAGGTTAATGCTCCTGTGATTAATACTGTTTACAGGAGCAATAAATTTTAGGTAAACACCCAAAGGAAGGTTAAAGAGCTGTCTCATCGGTCCCATAAACGCCGGGGGCGGGAGCGGCGGGGGGGGGGGCGCGCCACGGAAACCTTGGCCCCGGCCGCCTGGTACGGAGACGCTGAGACGCAAGTCCCAGCGAGCTTCGCATTCCTCGGGCTCGTGCCCGACCCGGATCTCCCTATCCTCAGTCTCCTTCCCCGCGCCTTGCAGCGGCCGCTCAGGAGGAGCCAACTCCGCTTCCACAGCTCGGTGCGCGCTCGGGAAAGGGATGTGGCTCCCGGCTCAGCCCGACCCGACCCAGCGATCCGGCCTCACGGAGCTAGGTGCGCTCTGGCCGCAGCGATTAGCGCCCTGAACCTCCAGTGCACTGTATGGAAAACTGACCAGGGAGGCCCTGGTGACCCTGGTGACCTAAACCCTGGGACAGTCTGGGGAGTCTGCGGTACACCCCAGCGCACGGGGCCGTGGAGTCCTCACACCCTGCTTCTCCAATTTTTTTTTACGTGCGGACCCTAGGGCTCTCGAAGGTCGGGCAGTTTTTCTCCTCCCCTTGAAACAACCCTAGAACGAATCCCGTTTGGAATCCGAGATTTGAAAAGAAAAATTTCTCCTAACAATGTGCCTCCTGAAAGTTGCACAGCCTACAATTAGCGCTTTGTTGGTTTGCTAAGTGGCCTTGGGCAACCAGAGCCTCGCACCCCCGGACCAAAGGGAGACACGGATTGATTACCTTGTCAGCCGCAGCCAGAGACGCCCAGAGTCCGGGCGAGCAGGCGACCGCGCGAGACCGCGCGCCCAAAAGGCACCCGTGCTCTCCGCCTCCCGGAGCCGTGGGCAGGAGCCGGCGAGCGCGCCCTGAGCCCCGAGCCCCACCCTCGGGAGCGGCCGCCACAGAGGCCGGGCTGCCCTGCCCGCCGACCGCGCCGCCTCTCCCCACCCTCGCCTTGCGGACAGCGCCGGGCCCCGCCCTCCCAGGCCGGGACGAGTGCGACAGGCTCTCCGAAGAGGCCACGTCCCCTCTCGGAAACCACTGGCCCTGCGCCCCGCTCGGCGCAAGGCACGGACGCGCGACCCTCGTCCCCTGCGGGGAGCAGCAGGAGGACGGCGGCGGCAGCGGCACGGAGCCAGTCGGGAGAGTTTGAGTCCCTCGCACCTCGTACCGACTCCGAGCACCTGGTGGCCAGAGCGCGCTGCACGCAGCCCGCCTGCTCTCTCTCCGCGCAGGGAGCCGAACCGAGGGTCCCGGGAGAGCGCACGCCGAAGTTACAGCTTCCACGCTGGGACTCGGGGACGCCGATCCCGGCAGGAGAGCCGCAGGACAGTCAGCCTCCCTCCCATCCCCGGTCCCCGGGGGCCGGGTCCCGTTCCCCGGGCCCCAGGCTCAGGAACGCACCCTCTCGCTTACCTGCTCGCCCGCGGCCACGCGCGCCCGCCGCCTCCGCCTGCGCCCCGGTCCTCGGCGCGGCTCGAGGTCGCCGCGATCGTGGGGGTGCGCGCGAGGGCGAGTTTGGTGGAGTGAGGGTTTTTGTTTGGAGATTTTTGCAATTTTTTTTTTAATGAAACGCGCAGAGCAGGACAGAAACCAAAAAGAAAGGGGAAAAAACTGACACCGACTGGAAACGCCCCTGACTTGTTCAATCTTCCTGCCGGGTAGTTCCGCCAAAAACAAAAACAAAACAGTTCAAGCGCAAACCGAGGGCAAGCGCGCGGGCAGCAAGTGTGCCAAACACTAAGTTTCCCGGCTGCACAAGTGACTCGAAAGAAGAGGGGCAGCGCTCCCCGAGACTACCCGGTTGGCTTCGGGAGGCCGAGGCCCCTCCGCCCCCGGCGGGAGAACACCCGCGGCCGGCTGCGCTCTCCGCGCTCCCGCGCCCAGCGAGCCCCAACTTCGCGCGGAGAAAGCTCCCGCCGAGGCTCCTCCTCCGCTCGCCGTCTCCGCTCCTCCCCGCCCGGACCTGCCCCTTTGTTGCAGCCCAGCACCCCGGGCGGAGCAGGGCGGGTGGGGCGCGGAACCTCCGCCCCTGGGAAGGGGCTCGCGTCCCGCGCCCGCCCGGGGCGCCCCCGGCTCCCCGCCCCACCCACAGCAACCGCGACCGCCTGGCAACTTTGTTTCCCGAGACCGGCGCCTCTCCGCTCCGGGTTCTGCCCCGGCCCGTTTCCCGGCCACCGCGGCCCGCTCCGGGAACGTGGCGCCCCGGGTCACCTGACCGTGCGCCCGGTCAATCAGAGCCCGCCCTGCACTCCCTCCCCGCCCGCAGCGCTGCGCGGCCTGGGGCGAACAGTGCGTGCCGGGCGGGGAGGAGGGGTGCTCGCGCACACACTGCCCCCCTCATTCTTAGGCCGGTATGGGAGGGTCACACCTTCCTCAGATGGGCAATGTTTTTTCAAGGTGAATATCAAGCGGTTCCACCAACGCACCCCATCCCAGTTTGCTGACGTTGCTCGTTTTTTGATCCTAGAATCCAAAAGTATAAGCATCGGATTGTTTTTGGGAGGGGGATTAGTGTCTTGTTTTGTTTTGTTTTATTGTTTTTGAGTCTCCCTATGTAGCCCAGGCTAGCCTCAAACTGGCTGCAATTCTCCTGCCTCAGCCTCCCGAATGGGATTACAGGAATGTGTCACCATGCAGGGCATTAAGCATCCTTTTTAACGGGAAGAAAATACGTGAAATTTCGTGGTATATTTGTGCATATGTACAAATGGTGTTTGAGCTGACCTTATTGTTCTCTTTTCCCAGTTTGCACACAAACACGCATCTGTTCAAGGAACCTGTTCCAAGTTTAAAGGGTTGACCAAAAATACCTGGTTAGAGATGAGCTTGTGTTGTCTGTGCATTTTTATTCTGTTTGGTTTTGGTTTTTTTGTTTTTTGAGACAGGGCCTCACTATGTAGTTTGGCAGCCTGGGCTGGTTGTGGCAGTCTTCAAGCCTCAGCCTCCCCAGTGCTGGGATTATGGTGTTCACCACATTTGTTTTGTTTTGTTTTTTGAGACAGTCTCACTATGTAGTCCAGGCTGGCCTTGAACTCATAGCAATTCTGCCTCGGCCTCCCAAGTGCTGCGATCACAAGCACGTGCCACCAACCCCGGCTCAGGGCATCTCCCTTATTCACACATTTCCTTCCATGTGTATTACTCTAAGCTCACAGTAGGTCACATAAACTTAGAAGGAAGAGTGGTTGTTGATGGAGTTTCTTGCAGGCTCAATATTGAAGATAACTGGCTCTAACCATAAAACACTAGGGTTCGTAAAGGAGTTTTCACTAAGAACACACTAGCCTTTTGCAGGTTGTGTACTGAAAGCCTCCTGTCTCCAACTGCTGGGGAGCAGTAGAAAGGTCCTGAGAGTCTTCATTATAAGGGTTCTAGCTTAGGTTTTGTCTTGGTTACTTTTCTGTCCTTGCTGAGACAAAACACCCAACACCCAAAATGAAGGAAGGAAAGGTTTATTTAACTCACAGTTTGTGGAGGTTTCAATCCATTACCAGCTGGCTCCAAGGTGGGGTGGCATGGCACAGGGGAAACACTTTCAGGGCAGAAGACAGCAAAAGCAACAAGAGCAAAAAAGGGGAGAACAAGCCTCTTTTCTTCCCTTGCATTGTACACAGGACATCCCCCTTGAGTAGGTATAGCTCTCAAGTCAAGTCCCTTCCCTTCTCTTGCACAGGCTCAGGATGTTTACAAAGGACCCTGGATCCCTGCTGAGTCTCTTAAACTTCTAAACCTCTCACATTGACACAATGCATCAAACCATTACAATCCACTCCTTGTAAACTTGGCAGCCAGACACATTTCTTTAAACAGGATTCCAGATATAAAAACATGCTTATTCTTAGCATTTCACAACTTGAACATTATAACACAGATTTACAATCCTTAAGAACCAGTATTAAGTCTATCAACATTATATTCCATTAGAATCATAACATTCTTCCCCTGATCCCCCAAAGATTCATGCACAACTCCTTATGCAAAAGGCATTTAGTCCATCTGCAAGAGTTGCCAAAGTCCTAATAGTTACAACCTTGCTGAAAAGTCTAACTCCCATGTCTCCTCCAAGATGGAAAGCAAACTCTTAGCTGCAAACCCCTGTACAAATGAAAACAAAGTTAAAGGCTTCCAACATGAAATGGCACAAGATAAACTTCTTTATTCCAAAAGTTACAAATGGGAATACAAAGGTTTGGGACCAAAGCAAGTGCCAATTCAGCAGGGCAAACATTAAGTCCTGGAGTTCCACTTCCAGCATCTGAAGCAATTTGTAGCAAATTGTGAGCTCCAAAGGGCTTAAGTGGTCCCATCTCTATGGCACTTCTGCTGGTTGTAGATCCCACAGCTTCTCTCTTGGGCTGGTTTGGCTTCCTCCTTGCAGCTTTCCTTAGATGATCTACACTCCTGGCTTTTTCAAATTTCTGGGGTCTCCACTGCACTTTTGGCTTCACACTCACAGCTTCACACACTGTCCTTTCAGGGGCACACTGCCTGGCTTTCCGGGCCTTCTGAAATCTGGGTGAAAGCCTTTTTAACCTCCATAACTCTTGCATTCTGTATACGTCTGTAACCAGCAACACATGGATGATGCTGAGGCCTACTGCCAGCTGTAGCAGTAGCCAGGCTTGCCTCTCTCTTGGCTGTGGGCATTGAGTGCCTGGATTGCTGGGCACTCTGAATCCAATTCTGAGGAACAAATTTTCTATGCTGCTGCCATTCTGGAATATGGTGCTCTGTGGCTTTCTTCTAAAAGCAGTCTTTCCCTTTTGCAATTGAGGCTGCAAAGGGTGGAGACGTGCTGCTTTTTGTGATGCCTGCAGGCCATTTTTTGTATTCTCCTGTTTCTTCTCAATTGAGATTTCCTCTGCTCTATCTTTGTAGTCTACAGCTTTATTTGAGCTTCCTTTCTGGCCAAACTCACAATATTTTAAATCATTCTGCTGGGCTCTTAGCTCTTGATTCGCAACTTAAATCTGGCAAAAAGCCCCCAACAATAACCATGTCACAGCCTCAACATTTGACTGCCTTGAAATTTCTTCTGCCAGATTAATTAGTCCATTGTCCTTAATCTTGGTCTCAGGCAAAGTCTCTGCATTACAAACAAAATACACACTTTTTGCCAAGCCAGAAACCTCCTGACCCTGGTCTTTACCAACAAGATTTTTATCAGCCTTCTAGTCTTCTGAGCTCTGACCAGAATCTCCCATACAGAATTCTAGCTCTATGCTTTCAGGCAACACCTTTGAACTTTTCCAAACTCTTCCAACAAGCCATTCCTAAAGGTTCTTCAACCACATGGGCAGGTATAGTCACAGTAACAACCCAATTCCTCTGGTACCAAATTCTGTCTTGGTTACTTTTGT
Organism: Dasyprocta punctata; assembly: GCA_004363535.1. Classification (NCBI taxonomy): domain Eukaryota; kingdom Metazoa; phylum Chordata; class Mammalia; order Rodentia; family Dasyproctidae; genus Dasyprocta; species Dasyprocta punctata. The sequence continues at coordinate 19,350 of RJWM01009694.1, read as the reverse complement.
CTGGTTGGGACATAATACCCAACACCCCAAATTAAGGAAGGGAAGGTCTATTTAGCTCACAGTTTACAGAGGTTTCAGTCCATAACCAGCTATGCTGAAATGCCTTAGGCTATTCTTGGCTATTTGTGTCATTGTATGTCGGAAGTGTTTAAGTTTGTTTTCATTTGTACAGGGGCTTGCAGCTAAGAGTTTGCGTAGATCTCCGGGGAGACTTGGGACTTGAACTTTTCAGTAATGCTGAAACTGTTAGGACTTTGGCAACTCTTGCAGGTGGACTAAATGCCTTTAGCATGAAGGAATGTGCATGAGTATTTGCAGGGCCAGGGGAAACTAGACCCATTTCTATCACCATGCACTAAACTAAAGTCAAAATGGATCAAAGATTTAAATATTAAAATATAAACACTAGCTGGATGTGGTGGCGCATGCCTTTAATCCCAGCACTCGGGAGGCTGAGGTAGGAGAAGCATTGTGAGTTCAAGGGCTGGTCTGAGCTACATAGTGCCACCCTGCCTCAAAAAACCAGGGCTGGGAGTTTGGCTCAGTGGCTTAAGCGCCTGCCTGGCAGGTGTGAGGTTGTGAGTTCAATGCCTGGTGCCGCAAAAAAAAAAAAAAAAAAAAAAAAAAAAATATATATATATATATATATATATATATATATATATAATATATATATATATAAACACTAAATCTACTGGAAGACAAGGTAGGTAGAAATCTTGAAGACATAGGGGTAGGCAAAGAGTTCATGAACAAAGCGCAAACCACATAGGAAGTACTTCAAAGAATCAACAACTGGGATCTCATCTTATTAAAAAGTTTTTGTACTTGAAAAGAAATCACCAACAGAGTGAAAAGATAACCCATAGAGTGGAAAAGAATTTTAGCCAGCTTTTCCTCAGACAAAGGACTTATATCTAGAACATATAAAGAATTGAAAAACAGCAGGCATCCCAAATTCAAACACCCAATCCAAAAATGGGGATCTAAGATGAGTATGCACTTCTCAGATGAAGAAATACAAATGGCAAATAAATACATTAAGAAATGTTCAAAATCACTGGTCATTTGAGAAATGCAAATTAAAACAATATTGAGATTCCATCTCACTCCAGAAAGTATGGCTGCCATCAAGAAATCAACCAATAACAAAGGTTGGCGGGGCTGTGGGGAAAAAGGAACCCTTCTCCACTGTTGGTGGGAGTGTAGACTGGTACAACCACCATGGAAATCAGTGTGGAGACTCCTCAAAAAACTAGGATTGGTGGTCCCATTCAACCCAGCTATGCCCCTTCTGGGTTTTTTCCCAGAAGAATTGAAAATGTCACGCCACAGCAATATATGTGCACCTATGTTTATAGCAGCACAATTTGGTTTTTTGTTTTGTTTTGTTTTTGTTTTTGTTTTTGTTTTTTTGCGGCACCGGGGATTGAACTCACAGCTTTGCGCCTGCCAGGGCAGGCGCTTAAGCCACTGAGCCAAACTCCCGGCCCTGGTTTTTTGAGGCAGGGTCGCACTATGTAGCTCAGGTCAGCCTTGCGCCACGTTGTAGCCCAAGCCGGCCTCGAACTCACAACACTCTGCCTACCTCAGCCTCCCAAGTGCTGGGATTAAAGGCGTGTGCCACCACGCCCGGCAGCAGCACAATTTGTAATAGCTAAATCTTGGAAACAACCCAAATGCCCATCAACCAGGAAATGGATAAAAAAGATATGCTATTTTTATACAATGGAATATTACTCAGCTATAAAGAAGGATAATCTTGAGGCTTTTATAGGTAAATGGAGGCAACTTAAGACCATACTCATAAGTGAAATAAATCAAACTCATATTTGTAAATATCATATTGTCTCCCTAGCGGTTCTAATGTAGTATAATGTTGATAGACAATACTAGTTTTTAAGGATTGTTAAATCTAGCCGGGCGTGGTGGCGCACGCCTTTAATCCCAGCACTCGGGAGGCTGAGGTAGGCGGAGCGTTGTGAGTTCGAGGCCGGCCTGGGCTACAACGCGAGCGCAAGGCCGGCCTGAGCTACATAGTGCGACCCTGCTTCAAAAAACCAGGGAAGGGAGTTTGGCTCAGCAGCTTAAGTGCCTGTCTGGCAGGTGGGAGGCTGTGAGTTCAATCCCTGGTGCCGCAAAAAAAAAAAAAAAAAAAAAAAAAAAAGGATTGTTAAATCTGTGTTACAATGTTCAAGTTGTGAAATGACAAGAATATGCTGTCTTTGTATCTAGAAACCTGTTTTTAAAAATGTGTCTGGTTGCCAAGTTGAGAAAGGGTCAATTGTAATGGTTCATACATTGTGTCGACTTGATAAATTTAGAAGCTTAACAAAGGGATTCAGCAGGGGGCCAGGGTCCTCACTTCAAAAACATCCTCAGCCTGTGAAAGAAGAGGCCATGGAAGTGGTGTAAGTGCTACCCCAGCCCTTGGGTAGGGTGGTAGCCTGCTTACAATGTAAGGGAGAAGAGGCTTCTTCTTCCCTTTTTTGCTCTTATTGCTTTTGCTGTCTTCTGCCTTGGAAGTGCTGCCCCTGTGCCATACCACTCTCCTTTGGAGCCCGCTGATTATAGAGTGAAACCTCCACAAACTGTGAGCTAAATAAACCTTCCCTTCCTTCATTTTGGGTGTGGGGTGTTTTGCCTCAGCAATCAGAGAAAAGTAACCAAGACAGTTTCCTTCCTTTTGGGGATTTTCTTCCTATGAACCAAATAAAATCCAAAGCATTAACTTGAAATGGGTATGACTTAGTCATTCACCTTCACTCCTTCCATCATCTAACAAACACTAATGTGAGTCTGCTGATTCTTCAGATAATTGTGGATGATACAAAGAAATCAGGTAGATGTGGAGTTTGGTGCAGCATGTTTGCAGTGCCAGCACTTGGGAGGCAGACGTAGGAGGATTGCTGTGACTTCACGGCTAGCCTGGCCTACATAGCCAGACCATGTGTCAAAAAGAAACAGAGAAAGAAGAGAAAACAAAAGAAGGGAAAATGTGATAGAAATCTTGGCCTTATAAATAAAACGTATGGGCCAGGGATACAGATCAATGGCGCAGTGCCTCCCTGGCAAGTGCAAGGTCCTGAGTTTGATTCCTGGTACCAAAAAAATAAACAGTGTGTAAGCAAATATACAGAAGGACCACAGTAAGTGATACAAGGAAAAAACAGGTCAAGTGCTACCTAATAATTGTTTGGACACTTTCAGCAGTTGTTTCTTTCTGTATCCTGGTGGAGTTGATGGAAAATAGATTTCTTCCTTTAAAACAGATAAAGCCATGTGAGGGTGTTTGATGACTTTGTCACTTTGAGTGATGTACTATAAAGTACTTTAGAAATTGTGAGATGTACTACAAATATTTATTCAATTCAAAACTTTTGAAAATTGGATGTATTATGGCCTGCTATTTCCATGTTTTTGTTTGTTTGAGACAGGGTCTTACTATGTAGTCCAAGTTGGCCTGCAACTCCTAGTGATCCTCCTACCTCAGTTTCCCAAGTACTGGGATTACAGGCGCACACTGCCATGCCCCATCACTTTTGAGTTTTTAAACTCTGAGTGGATGTTTACTCAGGCTTCCCCAAAGGCCAGGAAGGAAGAAGCAGGGGACACAAGAGGCACCTTCTGCATGAGTGGGACGCCCACATCAGCTTCAGTGGCTGATAGCCTTACAGAGGACCCATGCCCTACCCCACCGTGTTCTTCCCCAGAGGCTACTAACCTGGGAATCAAAAGGTCAGAGAGGCCAGACCAAGTCTGGTCCATGGAATCACCAAGAGGCCCACAGTTGGCCCTGTGGGCCTGTTCAGTAGAGAAGGCACATTTGGCAGGGAACATGCTATTTCCACAGCGTGATTTTCTCTCAAATCTCCAGAATCGGAATTGAGGGAAAGCAGCCTCCAGAAAGTATGTGCAGCTGGACTATGGTCACCTACAAGCAGCCTCCTGCGCACAGACCATGCAGCAGGGAGCCTGGCCTGCGACCTGGTGAGGGTCACAGGGTCGTCTGAGCCTCGCAAAGATAAAGAAGGCTGGAGAGCACTTGGAGAGAATGACAACGGCATTGCTCTGCAGCTGCTCCTAAACCAAAGTCAGAACTGCCCTCCAGTCCCTCCCAGAATGGTGAAAATTAAAGTGACTTGTACGGGCTCACTGTGGGACAGAGAGCCTTTGACCCAGGAGGAACTGACTGTGAGTGGTGTATTTATAGATTCACACAGAAGAAAGATGTATGCAGAAGTGGCATGTGGAATAAGTGGATTCAGTTCACACAGATATTGGTCATACGTAGGGAACTTCACCCTGATGGAAGAGCCAAAAAGTAAACGGTACCTGCTACACTTTGTGCAAGATGTACATGTGCGATTTCTCTTTACACAGTAAAAACACAGGAACTTGAGAAGTGTATAGAACTCTTCCTTCGGCCGTCTCTCCAGGGGTGGCTGTGTGTAAAGCCCCGTGTAGCAGAGTGGGGACATGTTGTTACGGAACTGGCCTCTTTTTTTTCAGGTCAAGAAAATATAAATCTACAGCTTGTGTATCAGAGATACCCGAATATGGTATTATAAATGTGTTACTAAATTTACTGAATTCTTCGGCTAAATATCTAGCACCTGCACAAGTCGAAGATAACTATAAATAAAATTCTTTGTAATTGAGTTAAGGAAACAAAAATGACAATAACAATGATGCATGAAACTTTTCAAGAATAAATAACACAAATGCGGAGTTCCTTACACCTCAGCGAGCAGACAAGCAGCCAGGGAAGGATATTTTAAATTCAGATTGCCTGCCATTCCCTGAAATTCTGATTTAATGAGGCGAGGAGGGGGCTCCCTTTTTAAAACACAGCCCAGAAGGGTTTGCTCGGGCTGGCTGGGGACCCGCGCAGGCGGCTCTGTGCCCTGGGGGGCTGACCTCACATGTGCTGCTTTAGATGCCGGCAGGGCCCAGAAATTGCCCTGCCGGGGAAGAAGAAAATCCATACCAGATCGATCATCATTTCAGAGTCCCCACGCCTGGCTTTGTCTCTGTCTCTGCGAATTCCAGGGTTTGGGGCAGAGTAAGGCCACCCTGGAGGTGACCTGGGAGCCTTAGCTTTCCTGGTGCCTCCGAGACACACCTGGGCGGGAGGGGGCGGGGAGCAGACCAGGGCCAAGGACAGGACTGCGTGGGCGGCAAGAGAGGATCGCACCCACCAAGCAACCAGGGACCGAGGCAGGGAAGGCAGAGCAGAGGGACCAGTTGCAGGCGCAGCCGCCCTCCTTTCCGGCTGCCGCAGGGAAGCAGAGGAAGGGGTCGAGCTGCACCGTCACTGCAGTGGCTGCACTACTTTCATTTGCTTTGCTTACTGTTACACTCCTGATGCTGAAAAAGATTTATAGTCATTCAGCCTTTGAATTTTCCATATAAAGAACCAAATATAAGGCACAAAAATGGTAAGCGGAAAGGACATGTGATGTATCTTAGGAGCAGAGGGCTTGGCTAGTGTTATCATGCAGACGGTCCTGGGTTCAAGCTCCACTGCTGCTTGAAAAAAAGGTCCAGGAGTTGGGGTAAAGGTTACATTTAGTTAAGTAATAATAGTGACAGGGTGGGGTGGAAGTCCAAACTACTAAAAAGTAGAAAGAGAATCCTTGTAAGAATTCATCAAAAGCCAGGCATGGTGATGCATATCTGTAATCAGGAGGCTGAGGCAGGAGGATTCCAGCAAGTTAGTGACCAGCCCGGGCCCCACAAAGAGGTCAAGCCCAGCCTGAACTACATCGTGACACTCTTGTTTCAAAATATAAACAAATAAATGAAAGAATTCATTTTTAAGGAAAGGAGACACAGTAGGTCAATGAGAACTGAACTATAGTTCAGTTATCTAAGTACTAATTATGAGGGTGACAGATATCAGTTGTATGAGCTTTTAAAATTTAACCTTTCACTTCCAGTCCACAAAATACAAAGAGGGATGCCCCTCAAGCATCATCACTGTGAGAATCAAAGCAGTGACCTAATCAAAGTACTTATCCTTCCCTGGTCCCTTTTACTTTTCTGATGTTCTTTCCTCTTTCTCTGAAGAGGATTTGCCTGTCACTTGAGAATCACCCTCATCCCTGCATTGCAAACATTCCTGGAACTTGCAGTATTTGTGGAGAAGCTGACTGTGCAAATAGGAATAAGCCACGGTGGCTGTCTTCAAAGAGCCTGTGCATAAAGAGACAATTAGAAATTAGCCCGGCACAGCGGTGCAGCCTAGAGGTAATGTGAGCATGCAGAGGGACACCTGCCCCCACTGCAGGGACAGGGCACATCAGGAAGGGACCCCTGAGCCGAGTCTAAAAGATTAGGACTTGTAAAAAACGTCTGCTGTCTTGCCTTTGCCTGGCAGGTGCCCACCCCACTTTGGAGTTTGTTTTGTTTTGTATTGGTTTTGGTTTGTTTGTTTTTGTTTTTTTTTTTTTGAGACAGAGTCTCACTGTGCAGTTCAGGCTGGTCTTGAACTCCTTATGTACCCCAGGATGGCCTGAAATTCACCAAAGATCCTCTTGTCACAGCCTCCCAAGTGCTAGGATTACAGGCATGCGCCACCAAGCCAGGTGAACTTTTTCCTTTTTCATGGTGGTGCTGTTGTTGTTGTTGAGGCAGGGTCTCACTGTGTGGTCTCGGCTGGCTTTGAACTCACTGTGTAGCCCAGACTGGCCTTGAACTGAGGACAATCCTCTTGCCTCAGCTTCCTGAGTTCTAGAACTATAGGTGTGCACCACCATGCCCCGCTTTTTTCCCCTTTTCCTAAAAGAACTTTACCCCTTCCTTTAGGGAAATTGCTCCTGTCCTGCTCCAACTGGATTTTGTGAGTCTGTCAATCACTTCACTTCCTAGCCTGGCTCATGATTCAGGAATCGCAAAGCCCAGAGTCCCAAACCCACTCATAGTGATTAAGCTAAGACAAGGCCAATCAGAGTCCATTGCAAGAACTTCAGTGCAGTGTTAGGAAGGAAAGTTCTCTTTTTCTCTTTAGAATTAGTAAATCAAAGTAAACACTAACTCGAGACTCTCTTACCATCCCTCCACGCTTCTCTCCTCCTGTGCCCCTGACCAGCTGGAGCTCCATGTCTACAGGAGAAACTGAGACCACTGTACAGGTTGCTGAAAACATACAAAGAAAGAGGCTGAGGAAGGAGAGCCCTGGCCGTCATGCCCACAGGCAGCACCCTTTCTATTACTTCCTGTACTCCGAAAGCTAACCCGTGTTCGAATTTTGTCACTTGTAACCGGAAGCATCTCATCTAACATAAAAATCAATCAGGTAAAGAGTAGATCTCAGAAAACCAGAAGCTAGGAAAGAGCACAGCAATGTTCCCATGGTGGTGGCTCCCCACAGGAATGCTTTCCTTCTGCTTTGTCCCTCCCATTCCCTGACACGTACACAGCCAAACACAGGCACAGATTTGGCCTGGGCCTGGGCTCACCCTCAGCCTAACTCTACCAGCTTCTCTACCCAGAAGCAGGGTTCAGGTTCCAGGGCCACAGTCTCAGAGTCAGCTGATGACCAGACAGACCAGTGTGGCTTCGAGAACCAGCCTGGTGCCACTCCCACTCAAGAGTGACTTTTTAGGCAGGAAGGCTACTTAGGTCAGCTGGCTGTCCTTGATGTCCATCCGAAAGGTATGCACTAAATGGCCCAGCTGACTGATTCACAAAGGACTCTTGACAGTCCAGGCTGTCCCCATGGCTCCACTTTCCTGAATCCCCCACTTTGGGGCTGCCTTTCTGTACTGTGAACAGGCAGCCAACATGATTTAAACCTGATCCTGACCAAGTGAAGACCTTCACCAACCAGCGGCCCTTTATCAGCTGCTATTTCCTTCTAGAAAATTCTCTCTTAAATTTTAGATAGAGGCCAAATTCTTACCGATTTTTACTCTGCTTTGGGGATATGTTGGATTAGTCAGATTTGCTCTTTCCAAGACAAAGTGTCTAACACCTGCAATTTAAAAAAGGAGTGGTTTATTTTGGTTCATGGTTTCAGAGGTTTCAGTTTATGGTCAGCTGGCTCCAAGGCAGAAATTGTACAATGAAAGAGCATGGTAGAGGAGAGCTGCTGAACTCAGCACCAGGGGACAAGCAAGCGGGAAAAGAGCCTGAAAAGGAGGACCCTGGACAAGATACAATGTTCAAGGTCACATCTCCATGTGGCCACTTCCTTTAATTCATTGAGGAGGTTAAGCCGTTGATGAAGTGAGTGTCCTCATCAACCAATCACCTCTGCAGGAATCCCTGCCTCAGTCAAACTATCATGGTGAACTGACACAGCCATACTGTACACAGGGCTTCCCACACTAGGTTGAGTACCTAGAGGTAGATCCCTCCCCAGGGGAACCAGCCACATTATGGGGCATTTCCAGCAATGTTAGCCTGAGGAAGAACCCAAGAATTCAATCACAGTAAAAGGGTAAAATATTTAGGTGTTATTTTAATCACTAATTACGTCTACAAATTGTATCGTTGTCTTTTACCAAATTGGAATAAAAAACTTTTGAGTAAAATTTGAATGCCACAGGCTGGGTAATTTACAAAGATTGAAACCTTGCCCTGCTCATGACTCTGGAGGTAGGGAGTTCCAAGGTAGGGTGCACATCTGATGAGGATCTTCCTGCTGGGAGGGACTTTATAGGGTCCCAAGGTGTCTCAGGGCATCACATGGTGACAGGGACCCATACAAAGACATGGCCTAAATGGCCTTTAAAACAGGCCCACTCTCCTAATAATCCATTAATTTATTAATCTATTAGCTCATTAATCCATTAACCCATCAGTGAATTAATCCATTCCCAAAGGCAGACCTAATCACTTCTAAAGGCCCCACGTGGTCCCACCTCGTAAGATCTCAGAATAGGGATCAAACTTCAATGGATGTGTTGGTGAGGACATTCACACCTGAGCAGACATAGTTACAGCCATCGCAGACTTCAAACTAGTGGCCATCTCCACTGGAATAAAATCATATGACTGTGCAAAATGCACCCTTCCTTAATAAGCATCCTTATTCATGTATTTGCTTTTAATCCAGGAAGAGTTGCTTGTCATTTCTGTATACAAGTACATACACTCTCCCCAGCTTTGATAAAACTGTCACCTCCCCTCCTAGGGGACTTCCCAGGGAGCCAAGAACCTAAGACTATTGTCTGCGAACTCACATGTGCAACAGAGACCTTGCTCAGAAAATATTTCTAAATTAAATTAAGGGCAACTCATACATTTTGGGTCCCTTTAGCATCAAGTGCTCTTGTATTTGTTAGGAGCTAAAATAAATAGAACAGAGAAAGGCCAGACTCTGTAGGCAAAAGATCTGTCCTTGCTAAATAATACTCATAAAATAACAAATCATGCTCTCTGAAAAGAGATTTCCCTGTATTTCAAATTCAGAGAGATGGATGAATTTATTTTTCATGTCACACTGGTGACACATGGACAGCGAACGAAAAGAACCCATGATGCAGCAATAAGTCCCACATTCATATTTAGATCAGCAATTTAGCCCTGTTATAATAATATCTGTCACATTTAATGTATGTTGTTAGTTTGAATTAAATACACAATTTTGTTGAATTAAGTGGTTTCTGCTTTTGCTTATATAAATGAACAAGAGCTATGAGCATAGTCCGTGCTTACTTTTGTATACATTAAGTAATCTTATAATGAAAATAATGTAACTCTGCACCAGCAGTCTACTGATTTTATTTCTCTTTAGATAAATAAGATTAGGACATTACTCAAGTTTGCAAAACATTGGGCTGATCCAACAGCCATGTTAAGATTGGCAAGTATGATCACAGGTCTTTACTAAATACTATCTATAACTTCAAAAGCCCCAAAAGTCGTGTTTATGTAAAAAGGTAAATAATTCAAACTTACTACAGTAAAAACCTCAACTGTGATCACTTCAAAATAAACACACCCTGCAATCTTGCTTCTTCCCACAGTCCACTGAGATTATACCAAAGGGATTTTTTTTTCCCAAAGGGATTTTTAAAGGCATAAAACCACCAGGAGAGAGGCAGACAATGACAACCGTGCTCAGGGGCAGCAAAGCAGATGGCTGAGTGGAAACAGACTTCACAGGTCTGTAAAAGCCTACACCTCGCCAGCAGCTGGGGGCAGCGGAGAAGAAATCCCCTCCCCACTGGGCTGTCCACCGAAAGCCCAGGAACTGAAGGTGCCAGCAACCATGGCAGTGGAGAGGACAGGAATGGGTGAAGAGCTCCGTGGTAAGCAGCGCGGAGGTCGCTCTGTTTCTTGTCCCACCCTGGTGTACTGGGCAACAGCAACCTCAGCGGCATAGAAATGTACTTTTGCAAACTAGAGGATCTCTGGACCTGGGAACCAAGCCAAGGGGGGGAACTGAACGGAAAACAAGGAAGACTGAGCCGCATACTTGAAGCTGACGCCCTCAGCCTCCTCTCCCAGCACAACCTGAGTCCAGGCAGGTAGGTTTCACCCGGCTCCAGGAGACCTGAAGCGTGTGCTGCAGGGGATCTGATCAACCCAAGGAGAAACGCCTAAAGACAGACAATCTAAAGCACGTTGGTCATCCACTGGAATAGGTAATCATGGTGTCAGCTTGAGTAAGAAACGCCGAGCAGATTGCTTAGCACGCGCTGCTTGTGACAGGATGGTTATTTACTGAACAGGGAAGACCCATCCTGGGTGTGAGAGGCACCAACCAACACGCTTGTAGGCTGGCTGGAATAAAAGGGCTGAAAAAAGAAAAAAGTCTCCCCTTTGGCTTCTTTGGAGAGTTCCAGTCTTCACCATCACCTTTGCCCGTCTCTCTCCAGTCTTCCTGTGTGGGCCATTGGTTTCCTGTACAGACTCAAGAGGACTCTACAGTGAGCTCCGGGCACTCAGCTTGGTTTTTTTTTTTTTTTTTCTCTTTGTCTTTCTGAGACAGGGTTTGGCCATGCAGTTCAGGTTGGCCTAGAACTCTCAACAGTCTTCCGGAGGGCTGGGATTACAGGCATGAGTCACCACGCCCAGCAAGCTTTCAATTTTCGACTGGATCCTCCAACTCTACAGCAAGCAGATGGCCTTTCTGCAGGCAGCCACCTTGCAAATTCTTTCTGTATCATGTATATTATTCATGTAACATATATAGTAACTATCATATGTTACATCTAGTATGACATGCAATATTCTTTTCCTTTCCTGAACATGGACACAACTGATATGCCCATGCACAATGAGCTTTCCCTCAGTTTTTTACTCTGACACTCTTAGTTGTGAACAGACAAGAATTATCAGACATTTGAGGGTAATCTCTTGCACAAATGTTGCAATAAAATATATAAAGTGAAAACAAAACAATTTCAAGGAAATAAGGATTAGGCTGGCAGGGAAAAACTTTTAAAATTAATGTTAATATCTGTAGATAGGTAGTGGATTTTAAATTAAAGAAGTAAGAATAGGAGCAGGCATGGTGGTACATGCCTGTAGTACCAGCACTTAGGAGGCTGAGGCAGGAGGATCACAGAGAACTCGAGACCAGCCTGGGCTACATAGTGAGTCTAGGCCAGCCTGAACTACGTGGCAACACCTTCTCTCAAAAAGTAAAGAAAGAAGTAAGAATAGGAAATCAAAAATTTAAAGTTACAGAAAAATATGTAGATAGTTGTAGAAGTGAACTTTGAGAAGATGGGTTGGAAGAGAAGGTTGAAGAAATCTTCCAGCAAGAAAGATAAATAAATGAAAAATAAGAAAAAGAACCGGGCATGGTGGTGCACGCCTTTAATCCCAACACTCGGGAGGCTGAGTTAGGTGGAGCATTGTGAGTTCGAGGCTGGCTTGGGCTACAACGTGAGCAAGGCCAACCTGAAGTACATAGTGCGACCCTGCCTCAAAAAAAATAGGGCCAGGAGTTTGGCTCAGTGACTTAAATGCCTGAGTGGCAGGCATGAAGTTGTTGGTTTGATCCCAAGTACCGGGATTTTAAAAAAGAAAAAGAGTATCAGCAAATTAAAAGTCCAGTCTAGGAGAAGTTTCTTGACCAGAGACTGAGAGAAAGCAATTATTTCATTAATGAAATAATTAAAAATTTGTTAAAGTTGAAGGATATCTGTGTCTGATGTGAAAGACACTCATTGAGTGTCTAGCAGGAAAAATAAACCCATACCAATACATGTCATGGACACATTTCGGAATCCAGGTGATTTGATGGAGTGTTTGTGTCCCTCCAGGTTCATTTATTGAAATCTCAGATGGCATTGGGCATTGGGATGTGGGACGTTTGGAAAATAACTAGGTCATGATGGTGGGACTCTCATGAATGGGAGTAGTACCTTATGAAGGGACCCTAGGAAACCCTCTCTTGCCTCTTTCAGACAGATGAGGACACAGTAAGAGGACCATGAGAGGGTCCTCTCCAAAACCCAACCATGTCAGAACTCTGATCTCAGACTTTTAGCCTCCAAAAGTCTGAGGCACAAAAATTCTGTTGTTTGTAATTCACCCAGCCTAATGTAATTTGTTACAGCAGCCTGAACAAGCAAAGACAATGGGTGGTCAATGATTCTATAGGTTTCCAGGGTGTTGGGGGAGGGGGTGGGGAAAGAATCACATGAAAAGTATCAGAACTCAAAATGGCTGTGAACGTCTCAATCACAAAACAGAAAGGTAGAAAAAAATGAAGCAATTCACTCAAAATTCTCAAGGGAAATTATTTCCAACTAGTATTAGATGTCTAGCCAATGTGTCAAGTAAGAGTGAAAAAAAAGGTCATTTGGTCAAGAACCTTACAACCCCCTCTCCCAACATGCACCTGTTCAGGGAGTTACTGAAGGATGTTGTCTTAGTTACTTTTCTCATCATTGAGACAAAATACCCTACACCCAAAGTTAAAACAGGAAAGGTTTATTTAGCTCACAGTTTAAAGGAGATTTAGTCCTTAATCTGCTGGCTCCAAGGCACGGTGGGCAGCACATGGCCGAGGGACAACAGTTCATGCCAGTGGAAGACAGCAAAAGCAAGGAGACAGAGGACAAGCCTCTTTCTGTCCTTCATATTGCATTCAGTCTACTGAGATTAGGGCGGTACCAATCCAATCAGTGGACTGATCCAGTAATCACCCACTCTCAATCCTAGCACCCTTAATCCCAGCATTGCACCACCAATCAATCACATACTCTAGATTCAACCACCCCTGAAAAAACCCTATGACCATATAAGGATTTGGGGGACATCTAGGACAAACCATAATAGATGTGTACCAACAAAATGATGGAATCAGTTGAAAAAATAAAAACATGAGTTACAGGATAGCGAGAAACCCAACATGAGAAATACAAAAAAGAACTCCCATACTCAGGATGATGCCACAAAAAGATGGAAACAACTCATGGATTTATGCAGGCTCAAACGCTCCAGAAGAGACTTGAGAAGATAAAATTAATATAATACACTACCTGAGTGAATGTAAATAGAAGGTATTTAACGATCTGATAGAGAGTATGCATTAATAATAAGCAAACAGAGAACTAGGCAGAGGAGAAAACATAAGAACTCCTCACTGAGGGAAAACTACAATTCATACAGTAAAAGAAAAGCAATCGTAGTTCCCTGCATGACTCGACACCCACCTCCAGAGTCGTGATAATGTTAACCTCGAACACCATGTTAGTTAATCAAAAATGCAGGCACTCTAAATAAGGACGGTGAGCAGCTAAGGGCTATTTATCTCTGTGCTTGTTAGGGGTGGAAAAGAAACAATATCTAAGTCTCCATCTTTATGAGGAAAAGTTGTGTGTAAACCTGAAGAAAAGGAGTAACATTGTGAGCATGCTAGAGGTGGGAATGTAAATAACTGAGAAAGCAGTTTCAAGTTGAAAGTAGATTCTTCTGAGAAAAAGGTGATGAGAAAGAGCAGGAGAGAATGATAGTAGTCTTGGCAATCTTTGCAGAACTAGTGAGTTCTTAAATTATGTGCATGCATAACTTTAATAAAAATTCTAAAACAAAATAAAAAATGACAAGCTCGCAGAATTCATAAGTTCATGCAGGATAGTGCAAGAAGCAACAGTTTTATGGCAAGAGTCCGAGACGTGGATTTAGATGGCGAGGCAGGGCTGCACTGTGACAGTCGAGGGTCTGAGGCACTTTGATTTTATGGCCCTGTCCTTCTGTACTATCAGTATTAAAATTTATTCTTGATATAACTTTAAATCATTTTTTTCCTTAGGCAAAATTTAATCAAACTTCCTGGTTCCTTCCAAAGTCTCCTGGATCCTAGATATTACCTGCCCGGCCTAATGGTAAATCCTCCCTGGCAAAGGAAAGAAAAAGAAAGCAGGGATTTCTCTTTATCATGAAGTTAGCAAAACTTTTTGCTTTGGGTGTCTGAACAGAATGATAGAAAATTAAATGACTGTATAAACATTAAAGTTTTATTTGAAACCATCCTAACGTTGTTAATACAAAACCACCTTACTCACTATTTTTAAAATTTATTACATAGCAATAACATTATGTTGAAATGTTCCAAACCAGCAGCTTAATGCAAAACAATCTTAAAATTTTTAGCTGTACTTTCAATTTTCCATAGGGTTATTTCCATTTAAGCACAATATTCAGAGATTTTTATGTCCAATTCTTTTTCCATTATTATAAAACAAACCTGACATTTGTCTTTGAGTTACCATCTTTCTATTTGTACATGAAGAACATATGTTTTGATGTTTTCATTCCCACTTTAATACTTATTATCAGTTTTAAAAACATACTGCATACTGCCTTTATAGTTAGCTACATTTTACTCATATATCTTGTCTCTTGAACAAATCATATGTTTTGGGGAGGCCTAGAGGCTGTCCGATCTCAACTGGTGTTGGCTACACAATGTGTGTCCATTAAGTACTTGATTTATAAGGAGAAAATATTCTGGTTTTGGGTTTTGTTGTTGTTGTTTGAGATAAAGTCTCATCATGTAGGACTTGAACTCACAACAATCCTCCTGCCTCAGCCTCCTAAGTGCTGGGATTACAGGTGTGCACCACCAAAATATTTTTGATCTGCCTTTTCAACTTCCATGTAGATGCTTGGCATCTAAATGTACATACACATATAAAATATATATATTATATACATTATACAACATGGGTATCACTAAATTACATGACACTTCTTTCCACTGAACTTTACTCTTAAAAATTAAGAGAAATTTGTTATATGTATTTTTACTGCAATTAAAATTCAAATATAGATATGTGTGCGTGTGTGTATCAAAGTCCATGTTATACACCTTCAAATTATATTAATTGTAATGTACTATCTACTGGGTTTATGAAATGTGAATGACTTGGAAGAAAACCCTGGGTTCAAGTCCCAGCTCTTCCGGAGACCAATTCTGTGACCTTGGACAAGTCGCTCCACTTGCGAGCCTCTGGGGCCTGCCCTGGACAGCAAGTGGACCGCACCACTGGAAGAAACTGGATCGCCCAGGGCCGGGTCCTCGGAGCCTGCAGACCTCGGCAGCGCCCACATCGTCCGCGGAGCCACGGGAGAAAACCCCGGCCCCTCTCCCAGTTTCGCAAGCGTAACCTGGTCCACTCCTGGCCCCGCAGACGCTGAAAACAGTCCGGCGAGCTGGGAGCAGCTGGGGGACGCCCGCTGTGTTTGCGCGGGCCCCTGCACCTCCCTTGGGAAGTCCAAGCCGGCCCAGCGGCCGCCCCTGGACCAGGCTCACTGGGCAGCGCAGACTCCGCTCAGCCTCGCTCCAGCTTTTCCTTGAGGTGAGAAGCCCAGCGTTTTCCTCCCTTGGTGTCATAGCGTCAAGGAGCGCTGGGGAAACAGGTCTTGTTAATGGGCTTTGCAAGGTTTTTAAAGATACTAACTTCGGATTTGAAGCAATGAGACTCATGTCTGTAATTACAGTTGCAAATCCTTTAAAATATATTTAAATTGTTCCTCTTTGGGGGAAAGATAGTGTTCAGTGTTTGCCTTTAGAACTGAAGGTTTTTTTGTTTTTTTTTTCTCCAAAGTAACAGTTTTTGTGTGTGTTTTTAGAAATCTCTAGTTTGCATTTTAGTTCAGGTAGTTAAAATAACTACAAAACTGCCGACTAAAAGGGCAATAATATTAATAGTCTTTAAAAGAGCTGTAGCATGGTGTAAAATCGCAAAGGCTCAACTTCTAAATCCAAAGCTGAGCAGAGGAGGGAGGGGGTTGTCATCTTAATTGGAGATCACTTGCCTACCAGGGCTGACCAGGGGCCCTGAACAAAGGCTGAAGCTGAATACTTTGGGACTGAGATCATCAGACTGTCAACTAATCTTTGTCTGAAACACCAAAAAAAAAAAAAAAAAAAAAAAAAAAAAAAAAAAAAAAAAAAAAAAAAAAAAAAAAAAAAAAAAAAAAAAAAAAAAAAAGAGAGAGAGAGAAATTTCTTGGTATCATTCTCTTGGCATGTAATTGTTTAATGACCTACTGATTTCTCGATGGGATTTAAGCCAATTTACAGAGATTAAATAAAATTGAAACTAAGCAGTAAGGAGACAAGGAACATTGGATCCAAGAAAAATTATAGACTGAAAAGATAAGATATGAAGTCGAGCTGCAAAACATGAGTCAAATTTTACCTATTTCTTGGTGTGAAAAAATCATCATTTAATTATCACCTGATGTGTTTGTGTTCCAGGCTACTACTAGCAGATTTTTCCTAGAGCTATTCCATTAAACAGTTCTCCATGGCCAACTCAGAACCCTGCACTTCCTCATTATCTTCCGTGGGCTGTATTCCTTACCCAAGATAACGATGAGCTAATGAAGGCTGAGTGTGCCTTGTCCACTATTAACTTGAGGGGTCATCACGATAGCGCCCACAGTCCAGGTCTGACCTCTCCAAATTCCAGAGTTGCCTCATTCTATTTTCTGTCCTTGTGACTGATGAACTGTCTCCAGGCGGCCGGTTGAATAGTGTGGTTTCTTTGGGGCGCTTCCCTTGGACTTGATCTGCAGTCGCTCCAACGCTTGCTTTGAGGAAGCC
Organism: Dasyprocta punctata; assembly: GCA_004363535.1. Taxonomy (NCBI): domain Eukaryota; kingdom Metazoa; phylum Chordata; class Mammalia; order Rodentia; family Dasyproctidae; genus Dasyprocta; species Dasyprocta punctata. The sequence continues at coordinate 2,324 of RJWM01009694.1, read as the reverse complement.
AAGTGTTTGGATCCTGCCAAATAAAGATTCAGCAGTTACATTCGCTTTTCTGGTTATGTTCAAATAGAAACTCTTGGTCCGGACTTTTGTCTTTCATACCAGTTGTGTACGATTCGTGATGATACTGCAGTTTCTTCAAAGAACTCTAATACCGCTTTCTATTTTTGCCAAGAATTTCATGACCAATATATATTTAAAAGATTAAAAGTAGAACCGACTTAAAAAAAAAAAAAAAGAACAATCCAGATAGTTCTCTTCAAAAGGAAACTCAGTCTTAGCTTCTTTGTCAGTTTCCCTAAAAACAAAGCTTTTCTTTCTTTAAGTAAGAGGTTCAGCCTCAGAACTGGGTGGAGGTGGAAAAGGTCACAGAAGAATCTTCCAGAAGAGAGGAACAACGTTTCCACACCCCTTTGAGTCATCAGAGGCTGAAAATCTAAGGGCTGTGTGACAGCTCACAAGCTAAAGAATTCCAGAGCTGGAAAAGAATGCTGCCCTCAGGCCAGTGCTGTGAAATCTGCATTTCTTCACTCAAAATTGGCGCTGGACCCACAGACCTGGAGCTTGGAGGGTGAGGAAAGAGGGGAGTGGGAGACAGAAGGAGACCTGACGGCTAGGTTCTTGTTTCCCCATTGGTCCCAGGGGGACATCCAAATTCAGATTATTTCTCTGTAACTAAGGTGACCATCAAGACAACAAAACTGATTTCTCTCCTTGTGAGGCACATAATCAAACTTTCTTATCACCTCAGGACTTTTAGGTAAAGATACCCATTTAGATTTATTTCATGAAAGTTTTAAACAAATAATCTCACATATTTGGGGCTATGCACCAGAGTCAATCTATCGACCGAAAACACACCCTGGTTCCAGTCTTGCCGGGTAAGACTTCATCTCAGCATTCAACTTTTCTGTTTTCTTATCTGGAAAACGTGGATAATGACTGCTACTTCCTGAGGGCAATGCAGCCTTCGCTGGATACTGTGCAGAAACACATTCAGTGCAGCTCTGAAAATACAGTATTCTATGACTTGTCGTTATTCTTTAGACTTTCCTCAAAAGTGCCTGATACATAGCTTTTTAAAAATGTATTCCTTTGGTTTTATTATGAGACTTGCACTAATGTTTATAAACATCTGATTTGTAGGTGTGATATGTATTTTACATTCTTAACATTCTTCTTATAATTATTGTTAGTTGTAACCCTAGAATTGACCCAAATTATTCTTTGGAAGATGAGACGAAAGAGCAGCTAATGTATTTCAGCACAGGTTGTAGGAGTTTATATAGTAGGATACTAGTACGTTACTCATGGAACATGAAACTTATTTCCTGAAACCACTCGGGCGGCAACTCCTGAGAAAACACATCTCAGCCCTTCCCTTGCCAGACCACAAATCAGAATCTTCCTGGACCCACAAATCTTAGCCTTTAGTATTCCCAGTGATCCAACCCTGTGGACCTCTAATCTAGTTCACTTAAAATCAACGCAAATGAGACCCAACAATGTTCCTTTATTTTCCCACTGCTCAGGGCTGTCCTAGCATCGGGAGCCACATTCACTGGAGTGTACTGCCTGACTCTTCCAGGTCCCTCACAGGACAATTTACCCCTCAGTCTGGGGTGGGGCCCGGGTCTTGAACGTGCTAGGCATGCACTTTACCACAGAGCTATGCTCCCCGCCCCAGGTAAACGTGCGGGTCAGCCAAGAATTACAGACACAGCAGAACAAAGGGAGAGTAAGGAAGTCACCAAGTGGCCCGGGCTCTGGAACTGCAGTAAACGCAATTGGGGTTCTCCCTGTAAACATGCGGTTTATTTCCTGTTTGTTTCAGTCCTGGTTGAAAGACAGCTCCGGCCACCCCTTGGGTGTTGCACCTTTGCTCTCCTCTGTATTTTCAGGCAGATATGACCCTCTTTCCCTGTGGACGCCGTTGACACTGGTTGAGGCTGGCTCATTCACCCTTCGGAGGACCCCAGGTGTTCCTGCACTTAATCCTCACCAAGCGTAGCTATACTTCTTGATCCCCCAAATGGTTTTCATAGCAAACAATGTTTGGGTACTGTTGACTTTGATGTGGCCTTAAACATGGTCTTTTCTCTGTGTGAGTTCCCCAGTATTTAAAGAAATCTAAAACAAACAAACAAAAAATCTCCTCAAGGTCATCATTAGACCAGTACATATGATCAAAACATTGCCTTAACAGTTGTTTCAAAACTTGTTTTTGGCAAAAAAAAAAAAAAAAAAAAAAAAAAAAAAAAAAAAAAAAAAAAAAAAAAAAAAAAAAAAAAAAAAAAAAAAAAAAAAAAAAAAAAAAAAAAAAAAAA